>VZTY01032685.1:0-188462 GCA_013400935.1 Turnix velox
GGTCATAATATTCCAGATGTAGTCTTGCATCTTTAGGGTGATTAATACTGGATTGGCACTCAGTTCAATTCTCACAATTTGATGTGAACCAAATATGATTACATTTCTAAGCCAGACCATGCAATCTAAAGTTCCTCCTCTTTTTAAGCCAGCTGCAGAGGGGGACTAATGGCACCTGATTAGGCATAAAGCGCAGCGTTACTGAGTTAATCCTTCGACATTATTGGAACAAGCATGGTTTGGCTGAGCTGGTTTGTGTTGGATCAACACTTTGCTTTGAGCAGCCACCTTGTATTTGATCTGGGAGGAGGAGGAGCTCTCAGCTGCATTTACAGCTGGATTTACAGCTGCATTGAACCGTGGCCTCGGGCACGAGTCCTGCTCTGCTTTACAGCCAGCTGAATTAGCAGGGGATCTGGGAGTTAAATATGGTCTCTTATGTTGTGTGTGTTTTTTTTAAGCACTAATTTCTACATTTCAGTCTTAAGGGCATGAGAGACTTTAAGGAACTGACAGAAGCAGAGGTTTGTGCCATGAAGTGGACCCTGTATATCCTCAGTTACACAGAGAGCCTCTGAGAATCTGCTGCAAGCAGCAAATAACCTTTTTCAGGGAACAGATGTAGCAGATATTTCAGTGTCAGGTAAAATAAGAACAGTTGTAGCTATATAAAGAACTCTGTAGACTAAAGCTTTTTACTTTGTGAGAAACTACACATAACCCAGAAACCTTAAAAACAGTAAGCACCTTACCAAGAAACCTTTCTGAATACATATTTCATGTATTGCTGTAGACAACCTACCCATATCTACTCCTAGAAAAAATCTGTAAAATAAAAATTAGGGCTAAGCTTGACGTTCTTGCTACAGAAACCAGAAGTTTTATGTTTGCTGAATGTCATCTGGAGTTTGGGGAGGTTGCCCCATTTGGTTTGTTTGCTGCTGCCTTTGTGATACCTGGCTCGGTGTCCGACCTAAGAGAGGGGGGTGCTTTGAAAAGAGAATGCAGGAAGATAGTCCACCATTTAAATCAGTGCTGTCTATCTATGTAGTCATCCCCAACTGGTATCTTGGAATTAGACCAGTGCCTTCAGTTTTATTTTACCAACAACATTTCTTATAAGATTGTTTCAGTGTCTGTCAGACTTCACTATTGGGAAGCTTCTTAATAAACAGATTCTCTCCCCTCCCCACCTAAGTTGTGTTCTATTGCAGACACATCGTTTCTCATAATAAAGCATAACACAGAGTTATCATCAAATATAGCCAAATAACATTTTTCTTCATCCTTTTTCTTCTTAATTATCACAGTCTCAGTACCATGAAGTTGCATTCTGTCACCAAATTTAGAACCCCGTGTTTCAGAGGAGTGCTGTTATCAGGAGAAGCATATTTAGCAAGTACAGAAAGCAGCAGGCTACCAGCATCATGCAGATTGGAAATGTCTTGTCCTACTTTCTCATCCTGCAGCTAGTTCCATATGGACCATTTTAATATATTTTGATGTAGTGAATTGTAACAAAAGCTGAATTCTGATTGCTGCAACCACTGTGTCAGGAGAGTGACAGCCTTTGTGCTGCTCTGAGTGCCACCACATCCCTCTCAGTGCTGGAAGAGCTGTTCTTCATCTTCATGAAACCGGAGAGCCAGGGTTCAGCAGAGTTAGGTTTAAAGGTCCTGGTGTGACCCTGCAGGCCCCTAGAGTTTAACCTCGTGTCTTCTCAAATTCACCATTTGAAGTCACACTTGTAAAATAGATCTGTTCAGCAGGGTGGCTTGGGTAGAGCATGGTTATAAATCCTTTGTCGTATCTGAATCATATATAAATATATATATATCCCTCAGTGAAGTGGCATAATGAATATTTAGGAGAGAAGCAGATGTAGCCAGTGAACTTTATTCTGTCAATTTATCTAATGTCTTTTAAAAAAACCAATCCATCTTTTATGTATGAAGTGTAAACCTCTTCATTTTCCAAAGAATGATTTGTCACTTCAATTAATTTGCCTTGTTATTTTGCCTGAGATTTTTTTAGGCCATATTGTAAAAAATTAATGAAGTAGTTCTTTTATTGAGGATGTACTGCCTTTGCTGAATCTGAAATTCTCTGTAAGCTGGTTTTGGAGGGCAGCAGAACACCTAGCTAAACAGTCATCAGCTCTGTTGCTCCATCAGGACTTTGTATTTCAAAGGACAAGAATAAAAGAAGATTTATTGTCCATATGGATTCTATGGGGGAAGTCAGAGGGAGTTAGTATGAAAAAAAGGGAAGGAAACCATGGAAATTCCCCATTCTACTCTCCTGGAGTATTCTGTGCAGTGTGACAGACAACAAGAAAAATTCCTTGGCTGTCACTCACCACTGTTCTCAAGGTTTAAGGTGAGATGTTCCAAGCCTGTGCTTGCAGTAGGAGAGTGAGTCTCTTGAACAGAAGGAGAACATCGGGAATAAAGAGCTCAAATACAGCCTCTGAGAGGTACCTCCCACACCAACCTCTCAGTGCCCTAGAGGAGGAAGAGAGTATTTTTCTAGAAAACTGTGGGCAGAGTAAAAGCTTCATCGTTCCCATTTTTCAGCCCTGAGACTTTGGGTTTTTACTGTCTTCTGTGGGAACAGTGAAGGTAGGTTTGCACAGGGAGCAGCAGTTTCTCCCTTGTGGATTTCTGCAGCACCAAGAGGATGTTCTGTGGTGATGCTGGAGGTCTCCAGCACTCACTTGCAGCTCAGGAGTCAACTGAGGTGTTGCCTGAAGCAAGACTTAGGTTCCTGCTCTTCTCTGTGGCCATTCAAGTGGGTGTAAATTCGCCCTGTCCTTGTGAAAATCATTGCAGAGGCCAAAACAGCCACAGATAGGCCTGGTATATTTTAGGAAACCTGAAAGAGCATGGGTTTGTTTACTTCCAAAAAAGATTAACTGGTGTCTATGCAAAAGACATAGTAGGTTAGGACTGACTGAGGATGGCTTCCAGTAGAAACACACCAGCATCTGAAGCCAAGCATGTGTCTTGTCTCTGCTCTTGAATCTCATATTGCCTCACACCAATAATGTAGTAATGGTGGGGATTTTCAGGTTGCTAATGAAATGGGTATTCTTATACCAGTAGAGATGAGACAGCTGTTAAATAGAAATTCCACAAACCTCAACTGGGTCTAATGAAATAGTTTGATCTAATAATGTTTTCCTTTATCCAAGTGCAGTTATTGTTACAGCTTTGTGTTACACCTAACATCGCAGCAATCTTTTCTCAGCAGTAAGAGGAGTTTCAAGTAGTTTTCTACCTCTTACAAAGTTAGGAATTCCCCTCCTTGTGCTATAACTTTATTCCTTTATGTCTTGGTGATGGCAGCAGAGAAGAGGACGAGGGAGAGTTACTGTCCTTGGCTTCTAGCTGCTGTCTGATAGATGCCCTTCTCTGACTTGGCGAGTGATTGCAAACAAGTTTGGCACACTTAAGGACTGATTCTGTTCTGGAATATATGTCACTAATGTCATTCAACTGTTTCATTAATCTGAATGACTCACATCCAGATGTTAGAGACGAGTGAATGGAAAGTACCTGACACACTAGGTAGGAGTACTAACGGCTGCACTGAACTGTGAAACAATCATTAGGACATCTAATGTCAAAATTGAATTGCCCCATAGAAATGTGGTTTCTGTGCACAATACTAATTAGCTGTAAGCCCAATGAATGTCAAGAATTAATTAAAACATTTCAGTGGCCCGTGTGGGTTTAAATATTTTCATTATTGCCCCAATATTTTCAGTTCTTGCACTAATTGCTTTTTAGAGAGCACAGCTGGAGTTATCTTTTGCCAGGACTGAAGGTACAAACGGTTCATTACATCATTGAAAATGGACATCCTTGCTTCTGGATTTCCCTCTTCTTCCTAAAATTTATCTAATTTTTTCTCTACTTCCATGCATGCATTGTGAATAAAAAGTCAGTGATTTCAGATCTGAACTTTATTTTGACAGCTCCTCTGGTTTTCTTTTCTCAGTTGTTCCCTGGGAGGCCAGCATGCCATTTTTTCCCAGTTTCATTTTGACAGCAGCAAAATAGCTACAGATACATAAAATAATTTTTTTTTTTTTAATTGAGTAGGATGTCAGCCAAAATCCATGATTATTCTGTCCTGTTAATGAAAGGTCTGCAATGGTTTTAAACATTTGGTATTTGGAACATCCACAGGATAAAAAAAATGTTCTGGAATTATGAATTTGTAGGGAATTTGTCATCAAAATCAGCTTATGGTTGTTTTTCAAATGCAATCTTAATGTAAAAATATCTGAATTTTTGGTGGAAGAAGTTAGAAGAGTTATATACGTTGTCCCCATGTAAGGATGACTGTCCAATGTGCCACATTATAGACTGCTGACATGTGTATGACAAATATAAGAGGTGACATGACCTGACAAGAGCCTTTACTCTTGGAAGTCATGTCAGGAGACTCCTCTTGAGCATCAAGCAACACCAGAAACCACACACTTCCGTGCCTTGATGCCGTGCCCTGTCACTTGCCTGGTAGCTGTTCCTTGGGACAGCCGGTGGGGGGGGAAGGATGGGAAGACTTTGTGTCTGCCGGATATGGGTGGTTCCTGGGAGGCTGTTGAGATGAGGAGTGTTACTGACTTGTCTGCACAGACATGATCTCACCGGGGTTGTTCTCCGTCGCATTCAGTTTGGATCTCAGCAGCTGAGATTCAGGACCTTTTGAGGAAGTTTTGGTTAGTTTTTGCCTTGACACTTGCTTCCTGAAATAAGATTGTACCTTGATATTTTTCACAAGGAGGTTAGTTGGTTGCTGTGAGATAACAACATTAGGTGTGATGGCCCAGAATTCTAGAAAATGCTTGTTCATTATCCCTTCTTTCAGAGCTTTAATAATTAATTATACAATAACTCTTCCCCTAGAGAGAAATGCTTTCAGTATTGTACTTCTTAAAATAAGCTATTTTTTGACTAGTAGTCTCAGTGCTGATTGCCTGGGGGGACACAACACATGTATACCCTGAAGAAAGCCATTATTTGGATTGACAGTGCTAGTGCTGCAAGAAGCACAGTTCCAGGTTGCTTGATTCTGTCTTTCCCGTTCCCAAATGTAACATTTTACTCTGGCCTGTGAAAAAAGTGGCAATAAATGTGTATCAGCATACATGTGAGTAACATTTTTTAGCAAAGTATGATCCATATAGAAATAATGGATGCAAATTGGAAGAAGTTAAATTTAGGTTGGATGTATGGATATGATGCCCATTAGAAAGACATGATGAAGCATATACTTGAGAGAGCTGATGTGGGGATATGTTTATGACTGTGACAGTTCAGTAGTTCATGGTCAGTCTGTTTCATTGCAGCATCTCCAAAGGAACAGCAGACCCAGCTTTCCTGTCTGTTCCCTGAGCCCAGTGAAATCAGTTGGAAATGTGTTAAAGATAGGCCAGTGATTTGTACTAGGCAGAATGAATGTAGAAGGAGCTCCATAGAATCCCTCTCTCGAAGGTGCACCTGACTCTTTCTTTCTCTCTCCTGATTTTTTACCCAGTGCCGGTCCTAAAGGAGATAACATTTATGAATGGAGATCAACTATACTTGGACCTCCAGGTTCTGTATACGAAGGAGGTGTTTTCTTCCTGGATATCACATTTTCATCTGACTATCCATTCAAGCCACCAAAGGTAAGAGTAAGGTTGTTATAATATTTATCATTTATGCACATGTGGAAACTTGCAGTAAGTGAATGCTCAGTGCTTTCTGAATATTACATTTCTTTATGGTCTCTTGAATACTACAAGGTCCAAAATCTTGGCTTTCAGAAAAACCCTACATCTAATTTATTTCTCAACTACCACAGTCAATATTGTTGATTTTGAAGCTTTATCAAGTGACTCATGGGATGATAATTCTGATCAAGAGTTAAGACTGAAGAAATTTTGATTTTAGCACAAGAGAGTGCAAGACTTTCTTATGTGTCCTTCTTCTCATTCCAGCTACTAAAGTATGTGTAATACACTTCTTCCTGTTATGAACCACATTCTGTATTATACATTTTCACATCATGTTTTTTTTGCAAAATAACATAAAGATGAAATAAGTTTTGATAGACAACTAGTGTCTTACATTGTCATTTCAAATTGGGTAAATTACTGTGATCATTCCTGTTATTGTAAAACATTGACCTGTTTTCTACTGATAAGATTGACCAGAAGCTCTTTTTATTAAATGAAACTAATTTTAAACTAAAATTTCCATTCCTTGTTCAGAAGGAGTACAGGCACTAAAGGAATTATAACTTAGTGAGCGATATTGGAGAAGTTAAAGGTTTTTCCCTTTTCCCCCTCCCTTAACACCAAATTACAGTTTTTGACCAAGTCACCAGAAGGGACACCGCTGACATTCACAAAGACTAAGTACATTCTACCTCACAATGTTTCTACAACTTATGGCTCTTGTGGCTATAACATTGTTATTATAAATCAAATACCTTTTTTCATTCCCAGAAGAGCTACAGCATAAAGAACAATACACTCTCTCTCACCTATTTCATACTGCTCTGAAACCCACAAAATTTAATCTTCTCCGAGTGAAGGCTGTTACAATGAAGTGATGCAGAGTTTTAGACAAATTCCTCATGAAAATCTTGTAGATTTTTTTTGTTTTAAAGCATGATCATTTTTGAGTGTTCAATAGTTGCAGGAAACATCATGGTTTTTTCTCCCCTATATCAATATGAAGTAGAAAAAATTCATCATCTTCTTGTGCTATATGTAATTGAAACATTGGAATATTTCTAATTTCCTGTTTGTGCAGTTTAGTGCTCACATGCACTACCAGTATTAATCTTAAAGTACTTAATAACAAGGGTGGTGTTAGTGTACTAGCATTGTTTTGGCTTTGTGCTGTGTCCTGCCTAATGAGAATAATACAGTACTGCTATTTAAAATATTAATTTTCATGGTCGATATCTATTCAATAGAAAGAAAGAGATAAAATAATAGTGCACATGAAGCCAAATTCTGTGTACATCTTCAGAAACCACAGTAAAGTTACACTTGCATGAGATTCTTCTTGACGTGCCATATGTTCACTAAATAATGGACAGGACTACAATGAAGGTCATAATTTTTGTGGGTACCAGACAGAGGGCCCATGTGAAAGCAGTTTACACACCAAAGATCTCTTTGGTAGATTTCTTAAAAGCAGTCATGACTACAGTAAATACAATCTCTTGAGTTAAATAATGGTGTGTTAGAAAAGGAGCAGAGAGCAGCTGCCTCCAGAGGAGCACTGCAGGACTGGGAGCACCCCAGGAGCTGCCACTGCTGGGAAATGGAGGCCACACAGAATGACTCTCTGTCACTTATCCTGTGATTCTAGGTTACCTTCCGTACCAGAATTTATCACTGCAACATCAACAGTCAGGGAGTCATCTGTCTGGATATCCTGAAAGACAACTGGAGCCCTGCTTTGACTATTTCAAAGGTTCTGCTGTCTATTTGTTCTCTTCTGACAGACTGCAACCCGGGTAAGGAGCTGATGGTTTACTGAGCCTACACGCTCAGTTGTTTTACTTAATTGCCATGTAGTTTATATATTTGGTTGTATGCAGGTTAGATAAAAATTAATATTTTTGAAATGAGGGATGAAACACTCCTGTTTGGATACAATCTCACATTTAATGGTGCTTTTCATTCTTGTGGCAAAACAGAAATGGAATTAAGGCCTTTTTTTTTCCCAAGGTATGGCGGAGAAAGTAAACTGGTGTCACTAAAACAAAAGCTCCTGTATTGCAGGAGCTCCAGCAAGAGAGAGCTCAATCCAGGAAAATAGGAAAGTTCTCTTGACTTATAAACTCATAAATCCTTTAGGTCAGAAGGGACTTTAGGAAGTCTCTTAAGGCAGGAATTGATATGTCTAATCTTGCAAATGTGAGGTGGGTGATGTTCAAAGAGATTTTTCCCTTTTTCAAGGGTTATTCCTTGGCCTTGTTGGAAGTGGAGGAATTCCACTGGAAGCAGTGCAGTTTTGCAGCAAGGGCTGTGTCATTAGGCAATGACTGCTAATTGCCTGGGGTCAGGGCAGGAGGCAGCACTGGAGCTAAGGTGACCATTTACAGGATAATGATCGGGGGAAATGGATTAGCCTCTTTGATACAAAGGTTTGATGACTCCTGAAGCAAACTGGATCCCCTGTGTGTCAGTCCTGACACACAGCATACCCCACTCTTGCCCAGTATGTGACAGCAGTGTGCCAGGCTGTGATCACCCAATGTCCCCTGTGCCCAGTACTCTTTCAAGGGTCTAGGGCAGGGCACTCCAATTGGACAAGATTTAGCTCACATAGAATCATAGAATCACAGAGTTGGAAGGGACCTTCAAAGGCTGTCAAGTCTTGCCCCTCTGCAGTGAGCAGGGACATCCTGCACAGGTTGCTCAGAGCCTCAGCGAGCCTGGCCTTGAATGTCTCCAAGCTTGGGGCCTCCACCACCTCTCTGGGCAACCTGTGCCAGTGCCTCACTGTGCAGGCAACCACAGCAGATTTTTCCGTTTGTTGCGCCTTGTGTGCTTTCTCTTGGAAATACCTGATAAGTGCTCCACTTTATCTTGCATCATTTTCTGCCATGAGAAAGACTATAATTTGAAATAGATTCTGCATTTTGAATTGTGTTTGGTTTTGATTTTTTTTTTTTGTCATTGTGGAATGATTTCTAATGTATCTTCTCCTGCCTCTTGTAGCTGACCCTCTGGTTGGGAGCATAGCCACTCAGTACCTGACCAACAGAGCAGAACATGACAGGATAGCCAGACAGTGGACCAAGAGATATGCAACATAAACGACAAACTCCTTGTGCAGTGTGAAGGTGCAGAAGGCAGCTTTGCAGTGTGCAACAAATCTTTATAGCCTTTACAATACGGACTTCTGTGTATATGTTATACTGATTCTACTCTGCTTTTATCCTTTTGAAGACTGGGATACTGCCCTCCCAAAAAGGTAAATGCTATCAAGAGTAGAAATTTGTAGCTGTAGATTAGTTATGTTTAAAATGCCTACTTGCAAGTCTTGCTTCTTTGGGATATCAAAATGTATTTTGTGATGTACTAAGGATACTGTTCCTGAAGTCAACCAAATATTATAGTGCATTTTAGCCTAATTCATTATCTGTATGAAGTTATTAAAGGTAGCTGTAGATTACTAGGAATTATGTCATTTGTATTAAACCCAGATCTATTTCCAATATGTGGTACATGCTGTTGTGAAAACTGTTTTAACTTTTACCTTTGTCAGTTTGTAATGAAAGGATTTCCTTTTTCCCTTTGTAGCTCAGAGAGCACCCAGTGTATCATCTCAAACACAATAAACATGTTCCCCAAGGAGTAGTTTCTTTGTTTTCCTATTTTAAATTAATATTTGAATAAATTTAATTATAGTAAAAAGGCAGGGACAATGTATCACAGAACCCTGTGGATAATCTTAAAATTAACATTACAGAAAAAAAGGCTTGCTATCAAATGTTTAATGCACACCTGTGGATTGTTTTAAGTTTTCCCTGTTTTCTTTTTCACAGAACAAACTTCAGTTTTACAATTTCCTTACATTTAATACTGTTTGGGCTCTTTCTCAAGTTGGAATGAGAGCGTTGCTTATGATTTACTGCAGGAGTTAATGTGGCTGGTGCTTCAGGACCAGTCTTTCTCTCACAACACCCTGCCTGAGTCTCACTCTGTATTTTTTTTGCAGGGTGAGGGCCAAGTTAGGGATAATCTGGTGCTTTTGTTTCTGAGTAAAGCAAATTGGACTTGCTGATCTAGAGAATTAACAGTTATCCATTGAATAAGGTCTTCCAAAGCATGATCAAACTCTCTGTCATCTGCCCAGAAAAGAGAGGAGTAGAATTGGATTTTTTTAAGACATAAAAAACAGCTGTGGGGGAAATGAACCATTGCTTGTGAAAATGAAATCTGTACAACTTTTACATTTCCCGCCCTTCACTTTCTGGCTTGGAAATTTTGTAACATCTGTAAGTAACAGGGATATACAGCTTTATAGTGCATACAGTTTAAAAAGTAGAGTTACTAATAGTTTTACAATTTAAGCTTTTATAGGCTGCCAGTCACAATATTGATTATAAAAAGGAAGAGACTCAATCCCTTTAAATGATTTTTAAAACTATAATTAATATTAAACTTTACAGCCTCCCTACCTGGTGTTTTTGGAGATATTGCAACACTTCCATCAATAAGACACTCTGCTTATTTAATAGATGAAAACTGAATGTTAAGTTTGAATATTAAAGCAATATTTTAAAAAGTTAAAGATTTAGATCTAAAGTTAGCCATTGCTGCATTGGTCCCTGGGTTTTGTATCACGTAACCTTTGACCATAAATTGCTCATAAATTGACCATAAATTTCTACGGATTCCTGAAGGTGGCTTGAAGAGTTGTGTATCCCATATATCTCTACCTAAAAGCCAGTCTCTCTCTCAGAAGCTACAGCTTTAGAGTTCAAGTTATAAAGTGCAAAAGGGAATGAGAAACGGGATCTGGCAGGTGAATATGCCTGAGTCAGGTTACAGACTAATGCCAGGAGATGAAGTGCTGGAAATCACTGCTGAAGGTGACCAGAGTTTCTCATGATGTCATTGGACATGTGAGAAAATAGCACAGATTGGCAAAGTAACAAGGGGCTGTCACCTCCAGGCTGGACATCCATGGTCTGCTCAAGGCTGACCATGAGCACATACGTGGGTGACACGGTGCTCAGACACCGCTCTGGTGACTTTCCAGTCAGGAGCGACCCATGTATTACACACATTAACTGTGTTGCCTACAGAATATACAGATATTTATATCATAAAATATTATGGTATAAAAATACAAGGTTTTAATCCTAATTTTAATGTATTTTGGTTTTGTATTGTACCTCCAACTTCCGATACCTTGGTGTACAAATGGGATGCCTTTTAGTATTGCCCCATCTTGCCTTCCTTGCAATTGGATCCTTTACACTGAATTCCCATCCTTTTTTCTTTTTTATTTTTTTTTCTGTTGGTTTGTCATGATTCTGTTCTTTTTTAATGTAGGTTTTTTGTGTGTAAATTTTATATTTACTGAAGTAAAGGTTGTTTTTTGTGTAAACATTTAAACTTTAAAAAAAAAGGAAAAAAAAAGAAAAGAAGCTAATTTTGTTTCTCAAGTTCTCTCTGCTAAACCATGCAGTAGAAAGAAATTTGTATTGTTAAATAAATCAATTAGTTGTTAAATGAGAATGTGTGTCTCTTTTTGTGGGGAACGGAGAAATCCCTGCTGGAAATACATTCAAAACACTAGTTGCTCATAGCATCTGGTGTTTTCAAACTGTTTTCTTCCTGGCTGTGCTGGGGTGAGTGGACACTGACAGAGCCCAGCACTGATCCTATTTGACACTTTTATCAGTGCCATCTTCTTACCACCAATAACTTGGTTCTTTCTGCATTTGGGGAAAAAAGTGGACTGAAAAGACATTTTCATTAAAAGACCAGCTAACAATATCACACACCTCCTTTTCATCTCAATTTTGGATAGACCTTTCTTGTCTGGTTGTCTTTGGGTGAAGCTTCACCCAGCAGGTGAAGCAGGATTGGAAGGCACCCCAGCTGGGCTCTGTGATCTCCTGGCAAATGAGTGGAGCTGTCACTGGGAATCAGCTGTCCCAGCCTTCAAGCTGTGGCGCTGCTGAGGAACAGATCACACAGTGACATCACTTTCCAATTGAGGTGGTTGTCACCTTCAGAGGAAATACTTTGTGCTATCAGACGAGGCTGAGCTTGCACAACCCCATAAGGAGAGCAGGAACTGAACCAGGTCTGGTTCATGCTCTGCTCCCACCCTGCCTCTTGGGGGGGAAAAAGGAAACTGCCAGGCTTTACTGCACACCGGTTCCTGCTCTGAACCAGCTGAGCTGTGGCCATGAGTATTGCAGAAAGCAAGATCAAGTTTCTCCTTTTGTCTGCCTTCACGTGTGGGAACCAGATGTGTTGTCTCACAGCACTGTCCTCACCTGCCAATATCACGATGGCAGAGCTTCGGGGTCAGACTGAGGCCCTTCGCTGCAAGCCTTTTCCTCAAGGACCACCCCTGGCTAAAAGCATCTGGAGAGGATGCCAGGGCAACAGAAGAGATGATGTGACACAGCTCGTTTTAAAGGGAGAAGAAGTGAGAGGACAGAGCTTGTTCTGCTGCCTGATATGGCTGACATTGATGGCAATGAGATATGTTCAACTGTAGCTTGGGTGGAAGAGTGGGTAACACACTTTGAAAGCAATTAGCTAGTGTCTCTCCCAAGCTGCCTTCAGAGATGCTGCGATCTCTTTTCTGACCCTTCATGTGGGTCTGACAAATTTGTCTTTCACAATATCCACTGATTTGGGTTTCTCATCACCAAATTCATCTCCCAGTTCTCCGGACTGTGAAATCTCTTGTGACTCTTGGCAGTGGGTTTTAGTCTGTTCTCCCTGGAATATTGACTCCGTGTGTCTTGCACATGCTGGGGTGGGAGGTAACAGCAGAAGCACCAGCAAAGTGCACTGGAGGGCTCTGTCTAACAAGAAGTGATGGGTCCCCCGGGACAAATTATCAGCTGGCTTCTGAATGGCACAAATGAAAGCAGCTGCCGACTGTTTTCATCAGTCTGAGCTTTGTCTCCCTCTACAGAACAAATGTCAGGTCATTATTTAAAGAGGAGCTCGGGGCGGGTGAATTTTCCTGAGTGCTGAATGAGCTGTCATCCCGGAGATGAGTTTTCTGGGATCTTATGCAGGTAGACAGAGGTGAATTGCAAATCCTGTGGGACACAATTCCTTGGAAGGCAGCAATTGGAGGAATCCCTGAAGGACACGGTCGGCTTGGAAACCTGCAGCCTGGTGCTTTCACAGCAGCCGTGGGGCTGGTAATGCAGAGGCAATAAATGGTAGCAGAATGAAGCTGTTAAAAGTCCAGCAGTGTGTGATGGCAGCTCTCACAGCAAGGAAGGCAGCTTCTTGTGAGCATAGGAGTATATAGTTACGATGGTGTATTCCAGCAGTTTAAATCCAAGTAAATTTGTGAAAATGTGAACCAAGCTGGGACACCATTAACTGTACATGAAATAAGGAAGTTACTGATACTTGTAGTTCCTAATTTATAGGGAATGGAATTAAAGCATCAAGTTATTTTAAACTTGTTATGAATTCTGGAAGGTAAATATTAATCCTCTCCATACTTTTCTGCCATTGCCTGGGTTTCTCTGTTAGCTGGAATGATGAGTTATTACATACAAGACATATTTTTTATCCTATTCACATCAGAGTGTTGCTGTTTCTTTCTCACAAGCATGGATTTGATGAATTACTAAAAACATTAAGGCATCATTTAATTTTTATTCATTTATTTAGTTGATATTTTATTGCAAAACAATCCAAATTGTTCTTCTAAAACTAAAAGAGTTAAGAATTAGGTTACACGGTACTTCTGGATGTTTATGCTGTTTATTAACAAGTCTGTTCCCTAGATCAGTACTTTATGTAGGAAAGTCACTATATCTTATAGGAAATCAATTTTATATGTAAATTTACTACAGTTGTCCTTTGACAACTGCATAATAGTTGATCTGAGAATTTATAAACTATCAGATGGAAAAAATGAAGATGATGAAGTACCATGGAGTTTTGCTGTAGCATGGGAGAAGGAAACCATAAACCAGCTTGTCTCTAAAAAACAATAAATATCTGAACTTGGTATTAAAATAAAACTAGTTGGGACAAGTCAGATCATAGAATCATAGAACGGTTTGGATAGGACCTTAAAAGATCATCTAGTTCCAACCCCCCTGCCATGGGCAGATCAAGTGCTGTCCTTTTGGATCAGCTTATTCCTGCATTTCTATGAGGAAATAAAAGGAAAATTAGATACAGGTTGAGGAAGAAGCCAAACAAAGCAGTTGAGAAGTTTTCACTTGTGTGGGCTGTAGAGGTTAATCCCTCGAGGATAGCAGCATCCCTGGAGGTGCTCAGGACAACGCCGGATGGGGCTTCCAGCTCTGGTGGAAATTCCTTGCCCATGACCAGGGTTGGAGCGGACGATCTCCAGGATGCCCGCAAGGTGTCGCTGCCGCACCGGGTACCGCCACAGCACCGCAGGGGAGGCGCACGGCCCGAGAGGGGACTCAGGGACACGGCCAGCCAGACTTCTGCCGGAGTGACACCTCCCTGGAGCCGGGTACAGGTGTGACAGCCCGGACACAGTCTCCTCACCCGGCGTAGCAGCGGGAAAATCAGCGAGCGGACGCTGCCACCCCGCGGGACAGGAGGGGTTGTTGCTGGGGCTTCCCCTCTCCGTGGAGGTGACAGCAGGGCAACGCTGCCGCCTTCTGCTCAGCGGCCACTGCGGTGCACTCTAAGGATAGACAATTTGTTTCAAAGCATGTTTTTAACCCCCAAATAGTTAACAATCAGTATCTGCAAGAAATTATCCGAAATAGCCGCTGCCAGCTCCGACCTTCATCTCTCACAAGAGCACTGTGGGACCTCAAGCTCCACCACACTGAACGTCACTTTCATAAATGACAACAGCCCGAAAAGGGAGAGAAGCATTGGTGGAGTGGTCAGTGCCCCTCATCCTGCTCCCTCCTCCTGTCTGAGGGCCTTATTTTTCTCTCAGAAAGAGAACCATCTTTTTAGAAGAGTGCTGCTGCGATGCTTCCAAAGAGGAGGCTGTTAAAATAAATACACAAGTTGAGAAGTGAGATTCCAGCTATTTTTCAAAGCTAGATCTTTGCAGAAGTTCAGATGGACTGAGATATCATGTTCTGTTTCTATTTTCTTTAGTAGGCTAAATATTGGTCTCCTAACATCAGAAAGTTCTTTTTCCTCTTGTAAGCCATATTCATTCATAAGTCCTGCTCTGAAAACTGTTCTTGTAGATGGTCATAAGTCCTGCTCTGAAAACTGCCCTTGCAGACGGATGGTTTTCTTTCAATTACAATGAGTTCTGATGGTCCTGCTTCCTTTGGTCTGCTCTGCTGCTCGGATCATGGAATTTATCAAAAATTGGGCCAGTGTGGGTAAATGCTGCTCTTGGCCCTTGACTTAGATTTTGCCACGTGAAGGGCAACCTCAGCTAAAAACTGAGCTAAAATCAGGTAAAGCTGATAGAAGTGACTTGCGGTCTTCTGAGCATTGGTGAACCACTTGATCACTCAGCCACAGAGCACTGATGATGCTCCTTTTACCCCTCCGGCAGCGGTTCCCCCATATGATAAATGAAATTGTCCTGGTCTGGTACTGTCTGATGAAAAAATTACATATGAATAAATATTTTAAATGTACCAAATTGCAAATTATTTTCAAGGGTTTTAATAGAGTGATTAAAGCAATCATTGATTTTTCAGCCTCTATCCTACACTGCAATTCAGACACTCCATGAAGGAAGTCAGACACAACAGGATTTAGCCAGCACTCGAAGTGAAGACAGAGCAATTACCATCGAAAACACCAAGTATTGTTTGCCTCACTAACTTACATTAGAAACCTGTAGTGAGGTTGTGAAATAGTAGTTGTCTTAAGATATTTCTTGTGGCAAGGTTTTTATTAAAATCATTTACGAAGACATCAACTGCAAAGGGGGGGTGGTTCATGCAAATGGCTGAGACTGATGCTTGAATCGTGATGCAGGTTTGCAAATAAGCTGGAAATTCTACAAAATTACCCACCATCAAGTCCCACAGTCTGCATTGGGAGGAATCAATACTTCCTTGCCAGGGACTATTTCAACGTTTAGCAGTTTCAACCAGCTGGTTAAAAATTACTAGTCAGGCCATAATTCAGGCTGTGAGTTTAGCATAGAGCAGCATCATGGGGAGCTCCCATGCTACTAAGCCACTAATCCAGGCACTCTACAGCCAGATACTGCTTTACGAGGGATCTTCTTCATTCTCTCAGGTTGGTGGACCTTCTATCTGCTGTCCAATCTGACTGACCTTTGGGAAACTTCTAGCTTCCATTTAGAGGGGGAATTACAAAGGGAGGAGGTACCTTTTGTGATGAAATCAAATTTATTTGTATAAGAGCACTCATCCACAGTCGAGGTGCATTTACCAGACAATTAGAATAAAAACAGTCACAAAACAAGAATCAATTGAGAAGCTTATCTGAGAGAAGTTGTAAATGTAGGGACAAAATAGCTCTTGATATTCAACCCCCAGTTCTTCAGAAGGGAGTAGATTAAGTGTTTTCAGTGCCCTCAGAATCCAGCTTTTGGGAAACACGAAACTCTGGAGAAGGGAAGGTTTAAAAATCTTCATGGGTATTACCAGTTCTGACAGACAGATCCTCACATTAGAAAAGTTGACTTATGGAAATGAAAATTTTTTTTGTTTGTTTTCATAGAAGAAAAGTGAAGGAGCTCTTATCAGGTCTTGTCCCCATTTCATTTTTTTGCCTTGAGTTTACAGTAGCTCTTGTTCTCCATTTTTTGTTGCCACACAGCTGATTGTGTTATTCTTGGGCACTGTTAAGGACACTGGGGGAAAGCATCTTTGGGAGCTGCTTCTGCTGGTTTAAGGTCAACCAAGTTGCTGTAGCAAGTGCTGGGCAGGCTGAAAAGCCCAGATGAATACACCTTTCTGGTGGTGTTTATACTGTTCACCAGTACAAAATATTTTTCTCCCATGACCATCCTCCCAGACCTTGCTCCTGCTTTACTTTCCTTCCACTTTAAGGGTTTTGAAAGAAGAGGTAATTTCCTTCAATTTGCTATTATGAAAAACTGACTAATGTGAGTCTAGGGGTTCAGTCTTGAATTAATATAAGGTTAACACTCATGGCAGCTGAGTGATGGGGAAGCAGAAGTGACCCTGGCTTCTGCTGGCTTGCAGAAGGTCCCCAGAGGCCATCACATTGGCAAGAATTATTGCCTGAAGGGCAATTACATTGGCAAGCATCAGCTGGAGCACCATGCACCCTACTTTCTCACCTCATCATGCCAATTCATGCCGCCAGCTTTGTTCTGACACCCACCCTCTATCATAGGAGCTGGTGGCAAGGAGCCAGTGATGTTCATCATGTGGGTCTCTGCTCTTCAGAGATCCAGTAACCAAGGGCCAGCTCAGCCTGTCACAGTGGCCTTACTCACAACCTTACTCATTGCAGACAAAATGCTATTTTTGCAGATTTACCCTGTAATAGGGCTCAAAATGTGCTTCTGTTCAGCATCCATACTCCAGAAAACAAGGCATATTTGGCAAAAAAAATATGTAAGAACAACATGAGAACACACTCCTCCTTTCCATGCTGGAGAGCATCCTGCACTGTGTCAAAACCACACAAACCCAAAATACCCCATCCTTCATAATTTGCTAGGTAATTCCTTGTGCTAATTTGAGCTGTTTGTTTTTTACAGGAACTACTTTTGTCACATACTACCTACCCTTTTACTTTTCCACTTTTACGAGTACAAAAAGCAGAAACTGGCACGAAAAGCAGAAATAAGAGTATTTCCCCATAGAAGAGCTGCCAGAGAAAAGAAAAAAAAAGTGCCCCAAAAACCTGTGGATTACCAGAACATGCTTCAAGATTCCTTCGAGTAGCTGAAATCAGGGAGTTGCAACAGCAATTAGAAATTAATAGACAGCCAAATCCATGGATTCTCAAACAGGCAATGAAATATTCCATTTTATCAACACAGAATGCACAGTTTCATAGTGGATCTGAAACCTGATGTATGTGGTGGTAGCATTTGGAATTGAAGGGACCAAATATTTTTGAAGTTGTATGTGGTGTAGCTGTTAATCAGAAACATCTGCCACCAGCCAAGGAAAGTGAAGACAAGAGCTTCAACAAAAAGCATCTTCATAAACACCAAGTCAGCAAAATAGATGTGAAGTCATGAATCCTGACACATAGCTCTGAGCAGGGCTGTTTTGCCTCATATTTGGATTGGAAAATTTAAAAAGAAGGAAAGATCTTTCAGTGGTAGAAGTTGCCAGCAGCTGCAGGCTGATGCAAAGAGTGACTCAGAGGCAGCTGCTGCAGCAAAATGAGAGGCCCTCTATCTCCAAAGTGTTTAGCTACTTGCTTAAATCTAAATCAATCCTAATTTGAGGCTTGCAAGTTCTTCAGGATGAAGCCTCTATCTTCAGACTTGAAGGTTCCCTGCACTTGGCAATAAATTGCAGGAACCTTCTTTCCCTTTTTTTTCTTTCTAATGATATTCAGTTGCATTCAATTACAAATAACCTTGCAAATCTAGCACAGGTATATCTAGTTATCAGGAATGTCAAATATTACGTTATCTCTATTCCCTTTACAGATAAGTCCATTATCTCTTGTCAGTGGCTGCTCAATTTTCCTCTCTATTGAATATTTATGTTTCATGACAGAGCAACAGATGTCAGATTGGGAATTTCTAGGGCTTTATTTATTACCTGTTTGAATTGCTGTTTGAAACTCCCTCAGTGAAATACTCAGAAATGGCCAGTGCCAAGATATGAAGGGAAGGGTTTCTTCTGAACATTTTATTTGCATTTAGTTAGGATTTTCACAAAAAATACAGGATTTGGCCCCATGTGTTCAGTACTGTAGGAGGTGAGGAGAATAACATTGGAGAACAAGGGTTAGCAGCCATTAATAGATGTTGGTGTGGTTTAATTTTCTGGAAGACATGAAGACTAAGTCATTTAGATAAGAAATGTCAAATACTAAAGTACCATGTGGGCCCTTTCCTATGATTTTGAGAACAGACTTTCCAAAGTTCCTTATAACATTGATTTATTCTTTTCCAGTCTATTTTCACACAAGCTAACATAGGAAATGTTCTGGTTACTTCAGGTTTTTTTGAAATAAAATCTCTGAAAATCCTCCTGAGCATGTCTTCTGCCCCAGTGCCAACTCATTGCTAATTAGCAAGAATCACAGGGATGTAACCTTTGGAAAATAGTGCTGATGCAGAGTGCATTTTAGCTCAGTGTTCAGAATTACGATGTGATTTGTAGAGAAGGTTGTTATAAATACTCTTTTGCACAAGAAAAGCATGGCTAAGCAGAAAACCTTATCTAATCCTGTTTTCTGCCACATGCGATATTAAATGTAACAACTGCTATCATACAGGATCCAGATGTAAGCATACTGTTGGCTTTAACCGTCTACTAATTTTATATATTGATATCAACCCTATGGCTGAAGTATCTTTTCAATTTTCTCTTCCCTATGCTGGATTAAGAAAAAAACAGTTGTGAAAGAATGTTTTCAACCACGTCACAGAATCTTATTAAAAAACTGGCCAGATGTGATTTTCAAGAGAAGAGAATTTTAAGCCTCAGTTGGTTTCACCAACATGAACAAACAACAGGCTTAACATGTCACAATTTCCTTTGTTTTTAACACAGAAAAAAGAGCTGAAATGTTGAAAGTCATGGAATGGGAAAACCCAGGAAATCTGGGAATACCAAAGGAAATTTGTTTGGACTTTATGTTGAGATAAGATCAGAGGTCTTCCTTTTGATGCTACTATTTGCATATATGTGTGACTGTGCTATCAACAATTGAATGAGCAGCCAGGGCAAATTGGATTTCTCAATAATTCTCATTTAAAATAATACTGATGTATGTCATGTGTTCTTGCAAAACTTTTGTTTACACCAAGCCTGTTTCCTCAATGAGGAAATAAGAATAATGTTTTCTTCAGAAAAATAATCATAGAATCATATGATTGTAAAGGACCTTCTAGTCCAACCCCCTGCAGTGAGCAGGGAAATCCTGCATTAGATCAGGTTGCTCAGAGCCTCATCAAGCTTGGCCTTGAATGTCTCCAGGTATTCAGCCTCCACCACCTCTCTGAACAACCTGTTCCTGTGCCTCACCACCCTCATGGGGAGAATTTTTTCTTAATGTCTAACCTAAATCTACTCTGCTCTAGTTTAAAATAATTTCCCCTCATCCTATCACATGGTGCCCTGGCAAGCAGTCCCTCTCCAGCTTTTCTGTAGCCCTTTCAGGTAAAGGGAGGCCCCTTTGAGTTCTTCCTGGAGAACAGGGATCAGCTCATTGTGCAGGATGGTTAGAGCCAAAAGGGTTTGCAGATATTGCCAATAATGAAAAATTAGACCCAACTAATTTTTTTACAGTAAATGCATATGTCACCTTATAGGGAGTTTCCCTTCAGGGATGTTTTGTACTCATCCACACCTATATGAAACTAGAGCCACTTCCCCTGAGCTGTTCTGCTTTAGACATTTGCATTTTTCTTTGTGTGAATTTCTGATTTCCTCTCTTTACATTTTACAGTTATCTACCACTTTAACCCCATTTATAGAGCACTCCTTTCAATTGCACATGGGATTTTCACATCCTGCTATTTCAGTGAAAAAGCAAATTATCTTCTCTTATTCTATTGCCTGATTAATGTTGAATTTACTGTTACTCTTTGGAGTACAATGTATTTCATGGTTCCTTTTAGCCAAAGGGAGAATGTAATTTCAAACAGTAAGCAGTGGCAGGCCCTGGTTTGCTGCTCATTTGTGAGAGTGTTAAAATTTGCAGAAGGAAAAAGACCCTCCCCATCTCCACCAAATCAAAGGTTTTCTTCTCTCTATAGGCTTTTTAATGTCCAACCCATGTCTTCACTCATCAGAGGGTGCCTCATGCTGCAGTGACCTTTCAGTCACCATCTCTGCTCCTCTGTTGTTCCTTCATTGGGTACAGCTC
Source organism: Turnix velox (assembly GCA_013400935.1). NCBI lineage: Eukaryota > Metazoa > Chordata > Aves > Charadriiformes > Turnicidae > Turnix > Turnix velox. Next base: position 20,717 of record VZTY01032685.1, read on the forward strand.
CAGCACAGAGCCCCAGGCCATCTTCTGAGCTCCCTGGAGAGATGCACCAGCACCCCTTATCCCTCAGCAGAGCTTTTACCAACATGCTGCTGCCTACAAGGCACTAATGGAGCACATGAAGAGTTAATAGCTCTCTCTTAATCTGCTTTGTGCTCTTTTGTTGGATCCTCTTTTCATGGTGCCTCTCTGGTTTTCAATATAATCTCTTTCAGCTTTTTGGGACTGATTTTTGGGAGAGGTGCACTTTTTAAAAGCCATATGTAAGAATAAAATCTGCAGCAGCTGCACTCTGGGCCCTGGAGAACACAAATTCTACAATTATAAGACAATCTCCTCCCTCATCTTTGCTGTCTTTGGCTGTCTGAACAAATGTGACTCTGAAGCAGTGAAAAAAGCTGTCACATCTCCCCACAGATTCAGTGTCTCTAGCTATGCCATTCCTATTCCAAATGGATTCAGTGGGAACTAAAGGTGAACAGCCCTTCACAGTTAAGGCCTTGTACTCTTCAGTGACCTAATTCTTAAACTCCTCTTTTACCATTAGAATAATATAATGGTTTGAGTTGAAATGGACCTTAAACATCATCTGGTTCCAACCTATGTGCTATGGAGGCAGCACTGTAGCTATCATGGTGTTTCTACCTAGGCAAATGTTCTGTCCTAATCTAGAGCAAGAAGGATACAGCATACTAAGACAAACTATTGACATCTGCATATTTGAAAATAAAACCATCTATGGATCTGTACATAGGCGTGTATATTCTCTCCATTCTAGAGGGGAGAGATCTTTTTTACCCACTAAATATTTAGGGCTGGAAGAGAATCCAGAGGTGGACCAGTCCCACCACTGTCCTGACCCAGCCTGGTCAGGCTTCAGGAAGAGTGACTCCACAACCATTCTGGCCAGCCTGTGCTGATGTTTGACCACTCTCCCAGAATGAAGGTTTTTGTCTTATGTTTTAAGAGAATTTCTGGAGTGCTTCAGATAATGTTCCTGAAACATGTTGCTTTCAAAAGTCAGAACATTGCCAGGTGGAAGATGAAACTCACACCCTGAAAAGCACAATCATGCTTCACCCTGTAATACTACATTATATACAAAAGCTATACAAGTAAGAGCATCTAAAATTGGATGTGGTACATTCACTCAACAGTTCTTTATGCATATGGGTCAGGTGGAAGATAACTTCTTTACTGGATTTTCTAGCTTTTATGCAATTCCCACTGCTTCACAGCAGCTCAAAATAATCTTTAGGTGAGATGCCTGTCATTCTCTCCCTGTGGCTACTGAATAACTACAACATGCCTAGTACACATGCTATAAATATGAAGATATTTCATAACAGTGCCAAATCCTGTGAGCTCACCACTTGCACAACATTCTGTTTCTTTATTCCACTAAAGATCTCATAAATATATATGAAATAAAAAAAATTTTACCCTCAGCCCACCTGAGAGAATTTACCTTGGTCTACTACTAATTACAAGCAGCTCTCAGCTAGTTCTATGGTTCTTATTTTTACCTTTTTGATCCATGGTACATCATTTTATCTCAGGCACATCTGTTCCTGATTTGCACCAACAGCCCAGCAGGAAGATGAGACCCACTAATTGCACAGGAGTGACTGTGGCATGGCTCTGTCCAGCCACAGCTGCCCTGACCCAGAGTCGAGTGTATCTGATTTCTTTGTTTCACCAGGCAGGATAATAAAGCGGTATTCAAAGCAAGCAAACTATGAGCAGTCTCTCCCCTTGGCTACAATTACACAGCTTTCAACCTTCCATTCAGGAGATTAAGTTTGCATCTCTGTGCATTATCTCTTTGAAACTGGGAAACTTTGGTTTTGACAGGGACAATGTGGCAGGCTCCCTGCGAGCCTCGCTACAAGCCAGTGCTGAGTGCCATCTGGAGAACCCGTGCTGAAGTCAAGCAGCAACATCCTGTCATATTTTATCTGGAACTTTGCTACAGAACAACTAATAACATCTTAAGCTTCATTTGTCTGGCTCTCTCATGCTCTTGGCAGAGGTCATAACCAGTAGTGCCTTTGCTGATTTGCTGCATCAAAACTAATTAGGTTACCGTGCTCACTGATGAAGCCTCTCAGAATGGCACAAAAGCCTCCGGCTTCAACTTCACTCATTATGTCAAAGTACAGTTAAAAACTCATAAAAATGGCACCTGTATTAGATTCCCACTCTTAAACTGTAACATCTATTAATGCTGCTTATTCAGCTTGAGGGAGCTGTCAGCCCCTTAACTGTTGGTGAGAAGCAAGGCTTATGGCACAAAAATGTGTGCCTGATGTTGGATAAGCAGATTGGCATGTCCAACCTCTTCACTTTTTGCTTATTTAACAGCAATAGGAAAAAAAATCTCCCAACGTGGTTTTTGAGTGATAGCACTGAAGCTGCTTCCTGCCTGCCCCTGAAAAAGTTGGCATAGGTGACCTTTTAATCATGCTGATTGGAAACCTATTCTTTTACCAGACACTTTCACAGTTTATCTTATTCAATGAGTCATAGTTAAAAATTTGAGTAAGATGAAGATAACTGTCGAGGTTAAAATTAGGGCAGTGCTCAGGGTAAAAGCCAGGGCACATCTTAACAGCTCTTAGTTCAAGTGAGAAAGCAGCAGGAAAGAAGATTTCTGCCTGCACTGAGGGAAAAAAGAGAAGTTAGGGTTTAACAGTTTCCTGCTTAAATGTTGTAAAACATGTCAGCAGGGGTCTGTGGCAGTGAGGAGAATGGTTCTTTCTCACAGCAGGAAAGTGGCACTTCACTAGACTGGCTACACTGATTATCAAAATGAGGCCATCTTAAAGAACAAGCACAGCACTTAGACATATTATAGTGTGTGGAAGAATCATGATTAAAAAAGACAGCACTGTGTATTTACTCTAAGACTCCACCTGCAGCAGCTTGCCAGGATTGCTGTGGCAGTGAGAGATCCAACAACTTCCTGCTTTGTCAGAGGAAAACATTATCTGAATGCTAGGGATGGCTGTCAGTTTTGCACTGTGCTTTGTGGAGTGCCTAGATTTTGCTGGACATTCATATCAGATCACGTCTTTTTGAGAAAGACATTAGGAGTATTGTGAGAGTGAGGGTTAAATTATTAGTTTTTTTTTTTTTTTAAAAATTCTTCCTGTTCTCAATGTGATTACCTTGCTATTATTTAATGTTCTTGCATTTCCAGTTTATTTATTTATTCATTATTCCATATGGAAAACACCTAAGAATTGCAGAGCTTCTAGATTTCCTATTTGGCATGAAAGCTTTGAATTACTTTAAGTTATGAATTCCAGTTCAGAGCATTGTAAGTAACATTGCTTGTTTAGACTTGCCTAATTCCTCTTGTTAGATAATGTTCTGCTTTACCAAATATTTTTACTGTCTGATTTAATGTGTTCTGTGTCTTATAAAAAAAACACGGAAAAATTTTGAGCAATGCACATCCATTCTTCCAGTGTCATAAAAGGGAACATATGCTGTTCACCCCCAGGAGCATTTCCAGTGGGGAGCTGTATCTTTCTGAACATGGACGTACATCAATGGTTGTGACAATCCGTGTGAACGAGTCTTATATGATAATGGGCAGATGTGAAGAAATCAGACCTGGAGTATCATGTTCCTATTGGGATACTTAATTAACTTGATGAGACTGGCTATTTAACAGGGAAAAGTTACAACATGATCAATGATCTGGATGGATTGCCTTCAGAAAGGAGACTAATGCAGGTAAAATGCATAGGCTGACAATTCAGAGTTTAAGGAGATTATAAATGTCTGAATCAACAGATATTTGAGGAGGGTTAGATCCCCAACACACCATGCATTTAGTGCTCTGCCACCTTCATTTCAAATTCCTTGTGATAATGCTAATCATGTTCATAAATATGTCTAACAATGGAAAGAATGTCATACACTACTCCAATTAAGAAGTAGAAATTACAGAAAAGAATATTAAGATTGAAGATCAAGAGTTCCCTTGTGACGTATGTCAGGCAGTGAACTGTTTTTCATAGCTATTGGATGAAGTTTCATTATTTGGGTCTTAAAACCAAAACAAGTAACCAAACTACCTACAAAACAAAACAGAAGAGCAACAAACACGCCCTAAATGGGACTGGTGTTCTCTGACCATGACCATGGCAGCAAGGGTGAGTGATGGGCAGCAGTCTCACCCAGCCTCCCATATGTTTTGTCACAGAGAAACCCTTCTACATGTCTGTCTCCAGACTGTTTTATACCATCAGAAGAATGTGTATGTGCTGTATATAGGACATGTGTTTGTTAGGAGCTACCCATACAGATCATTTAGTCTTTCAGGAATGTACACTTGGTGTTCTGTGGCCACAGGTCAGTACAGTGGCTAGAACCTATGATTTGAGACCTTAGCATGAGCTGGCAATCCTCACTGTCCCTAGCTTGAAGTATTTTTTATTATTATTTGATTTCAGCAACTTAAAACTTCGATGCTGCTCTCTTGGGGCAGTAAATGAACTGAGAGAGACCACCTTGGGCAAATAAATGCAACCTAATTTGCATAATTACAGTAATACCACTCAGGAGTCAGAAAAAACCAAAAAAAAACCAAAAAACCCCAAAATTTGGCTGTTGTATACTAATTTTGTGGATTTTTAAAAACAAAGTTCTAACCAATAGTGATGCAACACAAAGCAAAACTGCATACAGCTCAAATGTTGAAAACATGCTTCCAGAAGACATGCGTATTTAATTTCCTATTTTTTTCAGGCTACTTGGGTGAAATACAGGCTTTAAAACTGCATGCCTCAGGGAAAAGGGCGTTGCCTAATTTTTTCTACCACATTAGAAGGGTTTCTCTGTGACAAAACATATGGGAGGCTGGGTGAGACTGCTGCCCATCACTCACCCTTGCTGCCAGAGCAGGAGTGCTGTGAGATCCATGTGTTACAGCTGCTTTGTCCTATGAGAGTGCTTAAAGAGGGGCATAATCCAGCCATAAATTCCCAACAAAGAATCCCCTGCTGTAGAAGAACGCTGCTGGATAGAAATGTGCTGCAGTCAATCTGTGCAGAGGCATAAGAGCCTGCTGGAAAAGAAGGAGCAGGACTTAGGCGTGGTGGGATTCTGTTGGTGTCTGCTGCTGAGTGGGCATCAGGTGCTCCTGCTGCTGGTGCTCATGGGAATGTGCCTGAATATATCCCACATAGAGATGTCTTTGGCTCTCCAGGGAGCCACAAGAGCAACCATGTGAAGGAACAGCCATCTGAAAGACTAAAATTCTAGGAACTGTGAGTCTTCTGCTTCATCTGCCTTTTCCCTTGAGTTGACATGTTACACAGAGCAACATTTCCCATCACTTAGGCAGTACATGCCAGTGCTGTGTGCCAAAACTCACCTCTCTCTCTCCAACTTCCTTGTTTTCAGTAGCAAGAACAGGGAAATTAAGTCCTGTGAAGTTGTAGCAAAGCTGAGTTCTTCAGAGAGTGTTAATTATCGATTCAGTACTAAGGTACATTTTTAGATTTTAAAAAAACCACATACAAACACTAAGAAGCTGCCAGTGGTTATGATTCGGAGGCCACAAAGCAGATACAGAGAGTAGCAGCTGCTACGGGTGGAATAGTACAGAGTGATCAAAATGGAAGTGAGACGTGGAGATGTGATACAACCTTCAAGGTTTGGGCCTGGAGATGATCAGATTCCTTCCAAGGCAGCTGTAGGGACCCGCTGCTTCTTGTTTTGCTAAGTGGCCTCTTCACAGTTAGAGATGATACCCAGCTTCTGAGTCCAAAGTGGAACTGCTGCCAGCACTGTACAAGTTTTGTTTGGCATGTTTGTTCTATGCTGATAATTTTCAGTATATTTATCTGCCTTCTAAAGTCTGTGTAGATTGTGTTTTGTGGAGGAGTATCTCTGAAACTGTGAGTGACTTGGAATTACTGGACGACAGGAGCTCATGGCATACTAGTACAGATTAGATTAACACTGGACTTCCATGCTTCTTATAGGACTTAGTTATGACTGCAGTGAGGTTTCTAGTCAGCTGACACCTTTATACAGCAAAGAACATATTAGTAATCTATTTAAATGCAACACTTTTAGTTTGCAGATATATTTGTTCCATAGTGTGTTGACATGGTTTAACATCTTTTCAGTAGTGCTAGAGTTCAGTCTTTTCCCACGCTCAGCAAGCACAAGTTTTTCCTTTAGCTGGGGTGCTGCAGAGGTGTGCTCTGTTAAAAAAAGTACAGTGCTCTCATAGCCTCAGTAAGAATAAGCAGTTCATATTCTGACAGTGCCAGAAATACGGAGATATATCTGCCACACATCTTCTCCTATGGGACTTTAAAAGGATCTGAAATAAACACCAGCTAAGCCAGTCCATCTTTCCTTCTCTGAGGGATTGCCACGTCTCCATCTGTTTTTACATTCAAATGGAAAGCACTGCAGCCCTTATGACTTATCTGACTCATGTCCTGTGGCAGAAGTAGGAGAGCCAGATGCTGAGTGAAGGGAGTTGTTTTTCAGTTCCTGGCATTTCTAATAAAAACCCATCCCTGGAGACACTCAAGACCAGCCCTGATGAGGTTCTGAGCAACCTTATCTAGTGGAGGACGAACCTGCTAGTTGGACTAGACGACCTTTTGAATGTCCCTTCCAACTCAATGATACTATGATTCTGTAGTTCTAATAGTTTCAAAACTTGCGGAGGTTTTGTTCTTGGAGGAGAATGTCCCTTTACCTCTGCTACAGGTTTGCTGTTAGACAGCTTCAGGACCTGTGAAGAGGCAGAAGTCAGTTGGACTGTTTATAATATGGAAAGTCATTGGCAAGGCTGTGGCAGTGAGGATCAGATTGGGAGCCACAGCCCAACACCCTTTTCTGCTCAACCAACTGTTACTCTTATCAGGTGCAGGCAGTAGTTTCTACATTTTGCACTCAAAAAGGCCTTCCTCTGAGCAGCTAGATGGTGAAGGAAGGGCTTTTTATCTTTGTTTCTGCCTCCTGATTAATTTTTAAAGTAAATTGCATCCTTCCTTAACCTTCAGCTCCTTTTAGCTTCTTCCCCTCTCTGGAACTGGTTGACCAGTCCCAGAACTAAAGCCATTGCGAATTTTGCTGATGCTCTCTCCTCTTCATGAGACAAGATAGGAGAGAGAGGCACTGTTTCTCCTTTAATTTTCTCTTGCACTGAGAAAATGGTTCAGAAAACTAAACTGAAGAAACAGTATTAGAGGTACAATGAGTAATTATATGGTAGGGAAATCCATGATGAAGTTGCAGCCTGCTACTTAAACTTTTGCCTGCTTCTGCCTCCATTCCCCAATGTGTCCCTCTAACACAAGAGCAGGCTGACAAAAATGTGGAAGGAAGCCACGTACTTTGCCTTCAAAAGGCAAGTGTAAATGTTGTCATAGCAACACAGGAAAGCAGAATGGTACTTTGTAAAGGTGGTGGTGGTGGGGAAATTAGGGAGGTAGTGGAGGAAAGGAAGAAGGAAGGGAGGAAAGGAGAATTAGGGGTTTACAGAACATGTGAATACTGACAGTTCTACAGTAAGTAAATGAAGGGAAATTTGCCATGTGATTGTCCTCACTTAGTTGCAGAGAAGTTTGTGCCTGAAACACAAGCAATTCCAGTGAACTAGGCTCAACCAAATCAGAATCTTTTAATCTCTTGAGTCTCATATGACAGAAAAACCAATAAACCAAGAGTCAGGCAGACCCTGAGCTCACCCAGGTCTATTATTGGAAAAAGAGACTGATGACTCAATTTATCTTGTAGTTCTATAAGCACCTTGTGACCTCTTATGCCATGATAACAATTTGAAAGATTTCACCAAAACTGCTTGATAACTGATATTATAAAGTGACAGGTGGCAGGGCAGACGTTAGCATATCTGTCCGCTCTAGTTCCTTTGGTTGTGAAACCTTTTCTTTTGCTTGTTTTTTCTCTGGTGATGAAGAAGATGGTTTATTCCAGTGTCCCAAAGGCTGGGTTTTCAGTTGTATTGTTTGGAAACTGAATTAAAATTAAAATTGTCTCAGTAAGAAAAAAGGAAAACCAGGAAGCAGCAATTAAATAAATACATTTGTATTGACATTAAAAATATTCCTCAACAATTTTGTTCTCATCCACTAAGAAAAACCTGTGTTTGTTTAAAAAACACAGTTCAAATTCTCTTATTGCTTCAATGCTTTGTGTGCATCTGTTTGTGTAGGTGGTACATCAGGGCACCATGGTCATGAAAAGTTGCTCTCAGAAAACTCAGGGAGACAAGAGGGAGCCCACAGCCCTTGGTGATGAATGGATTCAGTCACTTCACCACTGAGTCCAAAGCTGAAGCCTGAGCAGGGTCTGCTTCACAGCACTGAGTGAAAGCCACCAAAACCTTTCTTCATTTTAGCTTTTCATTTAAAAATACCATCCATCTGAGGACAATTCACTCCCAGGACTTTATATAACATGCAAAGTACTGTGAAGGGAGTGGTTTTAATGTAGCTGCAGTTTGCTGCAGATATCATAGTGTGAGAAGAATATCTCAATTATCTTTCCCCCATTCTTGCTAGCCTGCACTATATATACAGATAATACTATTCAAGAGGGAACAGAAGGCTGCATTTTCATATGGAGTTGGCAAGTGGCACATTGTTTCCAAATTTATGAAGGTGAAAAGCTGTAAAAAAATAGAAAAATCTCTATCACCTGTCATATTTAGAAGAATAACGTGCTATTGCTAAATGCCTTGAAAACAAAGAGGAAGCAATGTCTATGCAAAGAAATCTTTCAGTCAGTTTTTGCATCTGCCTGGATTTCAGTCTTTCTGATGGATTTTTTTAGCTCATAGATCCTTTTAAAACAACAGCTGTAAAAGCATCTGAAAGATGTGCAAGGAACTCTCTAGCCCCTTGTCTTGTTCAAACCTTTGTCTCTCTGAGTAACAGATAAAACAATGAAACAAAGTTGCAGCAGCCAGGGTACTGCTGGTGGTTTTGGCGAGAACAACTCACCATTTCCTCTCCAATTCTGTGAGCCTTGGCTTAAGGTGGTGATGGCTGGATATCAGAACAATAACACTGCAGCAAAACTAACACAATAAATGTAAAGTGCAAAAAATAATAGCCCAGTGGTATTCTCAGACCTTTTCTTAAACTGTGATTGTAAAATCACAAATTGAGAAGTCAGGAACTCTGTTCACCGGTCAGCAAGGAGCTGTCACTGGGTTCTGTAAAAAGTCAAGAACTTAGTGCCTCCCCTTTTTTTCCCTACAGCAGCAAATCCATAGGCAAACAAATTCTGATCACATTCATTCATGGCTAATGGCCATAGGGGAAATTTTTTTACATTCTCACAGGTAGAAAAAAAACTCCAAAAGACAAAATAAGAAGCAAAAAACAAAACAACCCTCTGCTGCTCCCTCTGCTCTAGTCTCAGATTGTTCTGCTTAGTTTTCAGTTAATCACTGAGCAAGGCTGTGAGTAAGGGTTTTAATATGAACTATTCTGTTCCCTTAATTTTTCAGCATTGAACTTTGCAGTTAAAAATTTCAACCAGGGTTTGTCTCATTTTATTTTTTGTTCTGAAACTTGTACAAGTTCCTTAAATCAAAACAGGAGTTGGTTTTAAAAGCACTGGAAATGAAATCACACCAATTAATATGTTTTTTTAAGTACATCACCTTGGGTTTGCAAACTCTGGCAATGTGTAGAGGGGTCTCTGTGGCAGGTAGATCAGGGCTGCTATTATAAACCATAGCATGTGTGTTTATGACTTATTCATGCAGAGGAAATGTGCCCTTTCTAAAAACTTAGTTGAAATTATTTTCTAAAATTCCTAAGAAAATAACTCTTAGAATAAAAAATGCAAAGGCAAAGCAAAGAAAGTAAAGCAAGGCTGTTGTATACAGTGGAGAGGTAATTTCCCAGCCAGGGTAAAGCACATTCTAATACTGCTCATTGCTTGTGGCAAATGGGTGCACCAGCCACTGGAGCAGACTGTGCCATCTGTACCCCTGTATTCCCAGATACCACGGTCCCACGCACCATCCTTCTGGAGAACCAACACAGGGCGGGCATAGAATCATCAGGAGCCTTGTGTGAAGCAGAGGGACAGAGCACTGGAGGAATCGCGGTAAATGTATGCAGCTCAGCAGTGCTGCAGCCCCCAGCTAGCCTCACTGGGCAGAGCAAACAAGAGAAAACACACTTCTGCCCCATTAGCTGTATGAGCCCTAATTGCTTTCTCTTGTAGAGATACCAAATATCATTGTAAACAGCATGTTCAGATTGTTACATGCAAATGGACAGGTGATACCTTTATGAAATATGCAAACTGTGATGCGTTAGGCTACAATCAGATCTGTGCCTCTGTTTGAAAGCCTTTTCCATGCTTTGGTTCGGGTGCTGAACATTTCTGACAGTTTGTTTGAGGTAAACAGAGCCAATCTGTCAGCATGATTCACCACCAGCACATCTGATAAGTATGACTTCACTTTGCAGCAGGCTTGTATGTTTTTAAAGCACTTGCCTGCAAGTTACTGCGGGGCTAAGCAAATACAAAAAAGTAGATAACAAAAGGAATGATGGATTTAATCACATTACAGAGAAAGAGGGATGACGAAGACACTACCTCACCTAGCCCAGACACCTGGAAAACGGAGTGTGTCTCAGCTGCATCAGACAAAGTGAGATCCGGCAGCCTCATGCTGTGCACAGGCACGGTAACAAGGCGCTGTCATCACACACTATCCCACCTCTCCTTTTATGTGGATTCCCCTGATTAAGTTGCTGTTTTGGCATGTTTTGAACAGTAACACCTTTCTCCTCTTGCCTCTGAATTTCCTCCCTCAAAAGGTGCAAATTACAGTTTTACTGCTGCCTCTTAGAGGTGCAAATCAGCACTACATAGTTGAACCAGGATAGTCTCGAAGTAGTAAAATTTCAGGGCTGAAAACTTTGGAATGGTAATACATCTACACTGTTGAGCTGGGGCTAAATGGTGGGAAACATATATGTGTGAATTTTTTCAGGTAGCGTGAAGTTCTGCGTTTGCACAGCCTGGGAATTTGATAATGCCAAGGGTGGGAGGAAGGCACAAGCAAACTGAGGACGAATAGAACAGTTTATGGTTGGGACTGTTACGAACAAACGATGTTTATGTCTTCACTTCAGTCCACTGGGGCCAGCCTTGAAGTGTAAAAGGTGTAACTCTCATTTACTTGCTTCTGAACTTACTTTGACTTCTCAGTATTACACAAGCTCTGTGCCTGATTCAGGCTGCACCTCTATACCTGCTGCTACATGGAACAGAAAACCACTTCCTCAACCACAGCTTATCTCTAGCTGTTTATCACAAGCACACACAAAACTATCAGTACTGCAGGGCAACCTCTTGGTGCTAAAAGCAGAAAAAGAGAAGCAGTAACATTTTTATTCTGTGTTTTCTGGAAAGCCCATGGAAACAGTCTGGAAAAAATTTATGAATTTGTGCAGCTTTGTTTCTAATAATTCACACTATCAAAACTATATCAATGCAGGTTAGAATTCTATTAGAGACCATATATTCTGATATATTGGAGGCAAACAGTCCAACACAGAACATTAAGTTACACACTATACATGCTATTTTCATTTGCATGGAGACAGAAAAACTCCATCTTTCAAGGCAAAACTCTTAATGTTTAGCTGAAAGGGAACGTTTGTTCCTAACTGAAAGGAATGCCTTCTCTTCCATTTCCACAGCAAGGAAAGAAAGGATTTCTTTCACCACCCTCACCTTGAAAAACTAGAAGCCTTCTAGTTTTCTCAATCTTCTGTGATTGAGTTAAAGGGAGCCTGGCTAAAAAGGAACATCAATGAACCAATTCTTTTATGTTTTTCAAATCACTGCAATTTACCTTGGATTTACTTGGGAAATTTTACATATTAAAACACCTGAAAGAACTCAAAAAAATGTATGAAAGTGAACAAATTTGCAGACATGTCAACCCTTCTTTTGGTTCCTGCTTTTATGCTTGAACACAGTCTGTTTCCACTTGCTATTTTCAGCTGGATTAACAAAAGATACTGTCTATGCCTCCAAAGAAACACTGATCTCCTGAATTAGCAGGATATGGTGGCTGGCTGTAACACCATTTCTAGTACTGGAATTTTATCACTGGGCTATGAGTCCTTTCTGTGGCACCAAGGTGTCCTTTTTGCCCTCTGAGGGTAGGAAGCCCATGGGGCTGAGGCTGAGCTAATTGTATGCAGGAGCCTGTGAAGCTCCAAGTGGAACCACACAGGACAGTTTTCACAAAAAAAACCTGCTGCTTGAGACTGAACGAAACAAAGCTGTGAGTGGAGAAAAAAAAATCCTCTTTGTGTATTATAAGAGTTTCTTCCCATTTCTAGCATATACATGGTACACTGGAGACATTAGGCTTTCTTTTAAAAGAAGGGGGAGGTTTTTTACCATTGACACAAATATAACCCAGCCACAATATTCCATCATTTTTGCAACAGTTCTGGGTACTGTCATACCCAGTTATTTCAGTGAGATATGAGCTTCAGTGGTTAACTGGGACCTTTGGGTATTTTTAAAATACACACATCTTTTTCTCTTCAAAATGCTGAATGGAAAAACAAGTGTCAGACAATATTTAAAATCCAAATAATGTAGATTAAACTAGAAGTTAGCATTTTAACAGTCTATTTTCTTGTATTAATTTAATACAACTGTAGCAGAAGAGAAGTATGAAAGAATAACTCCCTCTGCAGAAACAGCTTCATACATGTGTGATGCAGCCGAACAAACAGTTTTCAGTAGAAAGCCTCAAACATGCCAGAGCTTCTGAATGAAAAAGTAATTACTTCTCGTTTGTTGTTTTGCTGTTTCTTCCTTTGCTTACTAAACTTCAGCTCAGCACTTTGTTGATGTGATGAAACTTGGTGGTTTTGCTCAGGACACATTTCTGTTAGCAGAGAAGTCCCAGCCGACATGCTTTTCTAGACAAGGGAGCAAATTCTGCTAGCTCCCCTGGCTTGGAGATGATTATTCAATTTTTCTCTTCTGGTGGTTTCAGTCCTGTCATGAGTAAGCTACTTCTGCAGCTTAACACACACTTTCAGTGCCACAAGGTTACAGAGCATCGTGGGACATAATGCATTTTGACACATCCAGATGAAACGCCATGCACATGTCACAAGAAATAAAGCAAAGGAGAGGCATTTATTTTTTCTTCTCTTTGATGGACGTGTAAACATCCACAGGTGGTAGAATCTTTCCTCTTATATGCCCCTGCTCTCACTAAATAGTGCAGCTGAGGGTGGCAATGAGAAATGGCAGGGTGTAGGATATCCTGTACCACTGCTGTTTATACAGGAGTAACATGTTCACAGACCAGCGAGGCCTGTTACAGAGATTTACCTGAATTTTTCTCTTCAAAATGCTGAATGGAAAAACAATTATCACACTATATTTAAAACACAAGTTTTTAAATCCAAATAATGTAAGTTTAACTAGAAGTTAACATTTTAACACTGTTTATTATTTTGTATCAATTTAATTTTACTGGATGCCATGTAACTGCATGCATCCTGTCAGGCTGAGTTTCCCTCAGATGAGTTTCCCTCTCTTCTGCTTCTGGCACAGAAGTCAGACAGTCCACCTCCAACCTGATTTCAATCTCCACTCTGCAAATAGTTGTGACTGCAGTAAATGCAGGCTGTCCTTCAGCCAGCACCCGGGAGATAAGCTGATGGATTCCACAACCCCTTTGTTCATGCCTCTGTGGGAGGTGTTAGGAGGATCCAGAGATTTCCTGGGACTGGGGAGAGAGTGAGCCATGGGGCTGGCACAGTTTAGTTGCTCTCAGCTCTATTCTGAGCCAAGCAATAAAGCTGTAGTCTCCTCTCCTCACTGTGCAGTGCTTCCTGACATGTATTTAACTGGAGTGTATTAAGAGAGAAAATCCTCAAAGCATTTTTTCCTTCAGGTATCAAGCATTTTTTAAAGCTTAAAGTCAAAGGTGCCAGATAGGTACAAAAAATGATGCAAAATAAACCCCAGACAGCATTTAACTTTACAAGTGCTGGCAATAAAAGAAATACCTAAAATGATGAATTTACTGTATTTGTTTCTTACCAAAGAGACCAATATTTTTGGGGAAAGAAGGAACTTAGCTGAATGATTTATCCCACTTTCCTTTCTCCATGTGGGTGCTGAGATACAAAACTGATTTTAGTAATAAGTGAAGCTGACAATTTTTGTTCTTAGTCACACTTCGGTGTTGAGGCAGAACACTGTGGGAAAGCAGTCCCTGCTGCAGATCTCTGCCTTCTCCAGAACACTCTGGCAACCTCAGTTGTCACCTTCCATGTAAGCTGACAATTACATTCAACTCAAGTATGAATGGGTGCAATAATATAGACTTGCTTTTTCCAGACTGAGGGTTTGCCTGAGCAATGCCATCCTACAGCTTCCTGCTGCAAGCCAACAGCACTGTGCACGCAGACATCAAGGCAGTTTCATTCATGAGATAAATATCACACCTGAATCACACAAAAAACAATTTTCTCAGTATTGGTTTTGCTGGTTCCTTTGTTTTAAAGTCAGAAAAAGTCAAACATGCTAATTGCTACACAATTAATGACATATGCTCAATGTGAAAATATCAGGGGATTTTTTTAATTGCAGTAAAAGATACCTCAGTATTGTCTCCCAGATCTAGTTGTCATTAAATTTTACAGTTTATGCCTCAGCAATAAGTCAGTCACTTAAACTGGAGAGAAAGGATAAGATTTTCACTGGGACTGAGATGCAGAGCTGTGATTTCATGTTGAGAGCTTTAAATTACTTCATGTCAAACAGTTTAGGGATTTTGAAAGCTTTTTGGAAGTCTTTTCTCTTTTATTCCATGTAGAGAATATTGTTATTTGTTTGAATGATTTTTTTTTAAAGCTCTCTTTTCCTGGAAGCTTTCTGGGTGGCTGATTTTAAGGTAAAAATGCTTTTGATACAGATTTTTAATCAACTGATGTAGAGATAGTAAACCACAGTGATTTAGGACAGAAGATAGCTACTTACTCTGAACACTTCTGGTTGATATTTGTATATTTGGGGAAGAAAAGAGAATTCAGGTGCATCTATACGTGTATTGGAATAAGCAAATACTGCATCATGTGTGTTTGCCTGTTCCTGAACAAAGGATACTGTCCTGAGGTTAGTGGTCTCTGGGTCCCTTCCCTCAATGTTATCAGCTCCACTGTGGGGCGAGATGTGATGCTCTCCTCTCGAGAGCTGGGATGGCAGATCTGCTTGCTCACCACTCTGCTGGTTTGTGGTGCCATGCTTATCTGTTCCCCTAAACTCATCTCTATTGGCAAGGTGAGGGCATGAAAGAGTCGCTTTTGAATTTCTCAGTGCTGGCAGGTTTGCATGCTCACATCTGTATCTGCTCACAAAATGAGCCCTAATGTGGTTAGGATAACCTTTAACGAGAGGCACAGGGAATCTTCATCAGTCATTCCCATATTCTCCTGCCTCCAGTCCACTGTTGATTTGAGCTAAGTAAACACTTTTATTCTACATGATTAAATGTTTCCAAGATACAGCAGGGGAGGGAAGAAAAAATTATATACTTTGAAGAAAATTTTCATAGTAAATTCAAACCAGCCTAACTAATTCCACTGAAGAAAGAGAACTAGTCAATATAAATGTTGAGACTAGTATGAAAGGTTAATAAAACAATCAGTAGGCATAGGAAAACCTAACCATCTAAACCTAAATTATTAGAAATAAAATTGTGGAAACACCCAGGACAAGGACTTATATTCCCTTAGAAAGGATTTTCTTTTTACACAGGAAGTCACATTGGCTTCTAAATCTATGCTCTGCTCTCAGAGATGTTTCCCATATGCATCTGAAGACATTTTAATTTTCATATGTCCTGAGATAATTCCTCAGCCTCTGATCCTGTAGCAGTCCAGGATATCAGGATACAACACAGTCAAATGTTAGATGGGATGTTTATACATTTCTGCATTGTGAAATGCTTCAAGGGAACTTTTATCTAACAATTCAAATGTATTCCTTTGCTCCCAAAGCATTTCTATTTAATTTAGCATGCCAATATCTTTGTGGATTAGACTCTTTTCTGTATTACTCAAGGAAATATTTCAAAGCTCATAAATGCAATTTTATGTAATTTTGCTTTTGACTGCATACTAACCTTTGAAATTTTGGCATAAAATGTATTAGCCCAAATAATTTTAGAATGTTTTTGTAGAAAACTGTGCTTTGAATGATGAAACATGAACACACCAATACTACAGGATTCAGTCACACAAGGAAGATGATCTTAACCAGACTTTAAAAGAAATCAATGCCTGTCAAATTTTAAATGAAGCAACTAATCCACTGTGCATGATCTATAGTTCTATTGTGAATTGGCAAATTATTTTGAACATTTTTTATGTTCATGAAGAAAATGCAAAGAGAAAAGATGTGCATTTGCAATTCAGAAAGTGAAAAAGACTTTCTCTCTTTTCCAGAAGAGGTTCTGGGCTGACGTAGAATTTTCTAACTTGGTAGCAGCTCTGAGCTATTCCTGGTACTCTATTTTAGAAAGAGAGTTTTATATTTTGATGGACAGTGTTTCAGCTGTTAGATTAAGAAATAAAAATCTTCCAGACCAGGCTTTAGCAGTTTGTCCAATGGGAATCATTAAGATGGGATAGAGGTCAAAGAGTTTCAGGATATGTGCCATCATCATCATCTGAGACTTCCTGACAGTGTGAGAGAATGAGTCAGCAGAGGATACTGGGGAAAAGGTGGCATTTAAACAAATGGAGATGGATGACTGCTATGATGATAGTTTCCCATTAGGCGCTGTAGAACTTCAGTGGCCAGCACGTAGTACAAAAAGATGAAATTGAATTTTAAATATCAAAGATAAAAACTCATTGATAAGAATTCACATTCGACAACTATAGAGCATAGGTGTTCTTAAGTATTGAAATCTGGAGCAAAGGATGATAAAGCACCAACCAAGGGCCAAGCTTCTCATTAATCTGCTCTCCTTTAGAAGGAATCAGAGCATGTCCAAAAATTTCCTGGAACATTTGACTGCTTCATATGCTGCCGCTTTGTAATTTGAGAGGAGCCTTTTTATTTAGCTAGCCATTGAGAAAATAAGAGCAGTAACTCCAAAACAAAAATTTCATTTTTCAGTCATTAATCTATTTATTAATTTATTTTCATCTCTTGAACTTGAGACATCTTTTAATAATAAGTGGTTGTGGAAAGAGGAATGCTGGCATTGTTTTGGCCCTGGTGCAGATTGCTCTCCAAGCACAGAGAAGCCTCAGGGGCATAAATGGCAAAGACTTCTCCCATATATAGAAGCATCTGGTTTCTCCATGGATTCCTGAGGCAGTTCTGTTGGTGGCCCTGAAGCTGCCCTTGGGCCTGTTATTTGATTATGCTGCAGATGGTTGCCTGGTTTCCTTTGGCCTCTCAGATATAGTTTCTGTCAGTGTATCACAGATTCTGAGAAATTTAAACACTTTGGAAAAGAATATATGGTTCACTTTGCTTACAAGAGCTGTTTTGTTAAAATTAGAATAAAAAAGGACTGAGTTTACATTCTTCCTAACAGGATTTCAGGAGCTAACCCACTGAGGCCAAAGGAGGTAGAACTGCATTTAGTACATGGAAGAGATGATATCAAGAAGAAAATTCAAATATTTTTTATATTTAAGTTTTGTTTATTTACCTTTGGGTTAGATATGTGATAAGCCCTGCCCAGAGCTGTGCAGAAGAATTGGGGCACTCATGTCTCAGCCACAGGAGCTAGTGGTACCTTTTCAATACTAGGGTCTTCATCTTCATGAAGACTGTGGTAAAGGCTAAAGAAAAGAAGCCATTCACCTTTGTATAAGACAGATGGACTTTTTCAAAACCTCAGGTGATACTTGTTTTGAGTTTTCTGTCATGCTTCAAGCTGCAGCACTTGAGTGTCTGTTCAAAATGAAGCTCTACACATTCATTACTCCAGTGTGCACTGCTGATAAATATTCAGAGAAATGCTATCAGTTTAATCTATGTAGGCATTCAAACCTTGTGTGATTCTTCTTAGAAATAACTGGGCTGAATAAAGATGAATTAGTTGTACTGCAGGGGAAAAAAACCCAATTCTCACAGCAACTGTTGTAATCTTTGTGCTAAAAGAAGGAGATTTTGTGCAGATGCTCCATCCTTGGGAGCAGTAGAAGAAGAAGTATCAGAGGAAATACCAATGCACAACTTTGCATATTTTCATCTCACTAATCACAGCTGCAGTAGCACCTATCTTACTCTTCATCACCTTTTACTTTCAGCTCTGTTTCCTGTAGTGTGCCAACACCACCCAGCTTCTCCCTCCTGGCAACACTGTACAGGAATGCAGCAGTGCTGGTATGCATCCTTGTCTTCCAAAAAGTGATTGTTTTCTAGTGAATCTTTACTACTGTGAATAGGACACCAGGAATTCCACTACCTGGGTTCACAGCTCAGCAAAAGAGATGAGTTGGGCGTGCTTGCTGTGATTTGCCAGAGCAAGTAGGAAAGAAGCAGCTTGATCTTGCTGACACAGAAAGAAATAAAATCTCCTCTGAATTACATAGACTGCATTTGTTTCATGGGTCTGGGCAGAGGTATCAGTATCAAGAACCTTGAAAATCATGGCATGTGTTGTTCTGGAAATGTATGAAGGAATGAATATTAATTTCTTCAACACAGGGAATTTAATAGGTGAGCTGACAGGGGGAAACCAAATAATTGGTAAAATACAATTTCCCTATTGAAATGGGACTCAATAAATTCTTGTTTTCGTATCTACAGGAGCTGATAATGTCTGAAAATTATCTAATGTCAGACATATTCAACTTCTTAAGCTGTTACAATTTCTCATGATTTCCCATCTGAAAGTAAGTCAGAAAAAGTAAATTTCAAGAGAAGATACTTGAAAACTATGATCTAAGTTAAGTCCAGTCTCCAGGAGAGCAAGGAATTGTAAAAACAAGAAGCAAAGAAGCATATGGAAGAATTCACAACATGAGAACTGTGGGAGAGTAGGAAGTGGGATAGGAAGAGCAGAAGGAGGAAGATTAGGAGGAGGAAGGACAGCTGATTCTTGCCAGTGGGTAGAACTGATTGCCACTCATTCATCTTGGTCCAAGTTCCCATTTCATTGTTGTGATGACTTCTCACTCTCTCTGTGTTTTAATCACGTTTCGTAAATAGAAACAGAGCTTACTTAATTCATGGGGAAAGTTAAATTAAAAATGCCTGATCCCTTGTTTCTTTGTAGAGGTGAATTTTCAAGATGGATTATACAAGTTTTAACACTGATGCCTGCCACTACTGTGTGTAGAACAGTCAGAGCAAGCAGTGCACTAAGTAACATGATTAATATCTACCACATGCTGTTCACTCTTTTTTCATTCTCTCCCTGAAGGAAAAAATGACTACTTAGGAGTATTCATCTTGTTCTCTTTTTTAACTTTTTAAATAAAGCAGATCTGTCCTACTGCTTCTGCATGTGAGGAGACCGGTCACAGAGCAGCATTTTTCACTGTGGAGCAGGGCAAGGATATCTGCAGTGACTGTTCTGTTCAGCAAAGACTTTTTCTTTAGCCTGGGGTTACTCTTGAGCAGCTCTGTCTTCTGCATAAGTAAAGATTTCTGCTCTATAGTAAAGATTTCTGTTGTCAGAATTGAACCCTTTCCTTAGTTTTATAGAGAATAAAAGAAGGTAGAGAGAGGAGGACTGGCTCACCAGAAGTGAGTGCTTGGGAAAACACACTGCTCTTTATTGATGTCTCCTAAAAACTCAGTTTCATGGCCCAACGTATTGCTATTTTCTATGCCACTAGAGCAAGATGAGGCCATTGTCTACCCAGGAGGGACCAGTCAGAGTCAGCAGAAAGTTTTACTTGAATGACTTTTACAGTGATGGAATTAAGCACTTAGTCATACATATGTACCACTAAAATGATGGCACCATATCTCCAAGTATTTCCTTCAGATATCGGCATCTGAGGTCCTCTTTCTGAGGTCCATTTTTTAATTCATTATCTGATCTTGTCCATACACTGAGCATGACTGGGACTGTTGGTATATGAGTATATACTATCTTTTTGCCAAATTGTTTTTACTGGAATTTTCGCCATGCTTGCTTCCATGGCACTTCAGAAGCTGAGGAGAGCATACTCATCATTGTAAAACTGTGTAAATGTATTCACATTGCTATAGTTGGTAGGGGGTGAGCAGAACGCTGAAGAAAGCAACAAGTGTAATCACCTAGAATTGGTTGGATCATTGCCTAAATTTGTTAAAAGATTTCTGAGAGTGAAATGGAGCATAGAACTTAGCCTTGGAAAACTGTTAACTCTGAAGGAACTCATATAGTTTTATTAGTACTTTTTAGATACTTGAATATTACCAAGTCAAAGAAAGCTACATTTCTGGAAATCTTAAAATCATAGAATGATTTAGGTTGGAAGGATTCTCAAAGATCATCTGGTTCCAACCCTCCTTCCATGGCAGGCTCCAGCAATTGTCTCTATCATTTTTATAGGAAAGTTAACAAATTTTAGGCTGAGTTAATCTTGGTCATAATTTTTTGCTGGCTTAATGGGGAAAATAATTTCATTCTCCTGGATCTCACTTCTGGCTAATAGCCTCTTCACTTGGAAGATTCCTAGATCAGAAGCAGAGGTGGAAGGTTTGGAAAGCACTCTTTCCATGTGTCTCCAGTGGATAAACCTGCCCAATGTCACTAAAACCACTACTTCCTCATAAGAATGCAGGAGTCTCTTATATTCATCATGTTAAAATTAGCTCTCAAAATAAAGTTTCTCACATTAAGAAATTCTCAGATGTTTTTTCTTATATATCACTGCATTAGTCAATGCTAAATTTACAGGACAGAGCATAGGCCACACTTGAACTGCTACATCTTTTAACAGAATGATTTCCTGAAAACAGTGTTTCCAGGACAAAGATTAACCAGTGTGATAGTTTTTCAGCTGCTTGGATCCATGTGTGTTTGTGATGTGTTGTCAGGTCAGTGACTGCAGTTCTACAAAAACTATATACCTTTAGAATATGGCCCACTAAAAGGCATTTTAATTTATCAGAAAAGACTGTGCTTTTTCTTTTATCCTTTTCAAATTCTTTCTTAAGAAAAGTTCCTGTTATTAGATATGTTAATGTAATGCAATTCAGTGGAATAAAAAGCCTTAAATCACAGTCTCAGGCTCATAGCCAAAGTCTAAAGTCATAGACTATATCTATTTTTATCTATTTTTATTTCAGAAATTACTAACAGCTAAGTTCATGTCTTTCCCATCTGTAGTTTTGCAGCTAAATGAGAAAAAACAGATGTTCACAGTATGAAAACTTCCTCTGACAGTTCATGAACTCACGGATGTGTATGGTAGGAGAGTAGCCTGTTTCAATCACAAATGCTGCCATCAAACACAGTTAAGATTAAGGCCAGAAATCGTTTTACTGCAGAACAGTTTTAGGGCCACTTCTCAGGGCACAGGCACATCCTAAGATATAAGATTATATATTTTCACTCACATTAAAGTTAGTATGGTTTTGGTTGTATAAATGACAATTTCCCATAGATGCATCACTAAAATGTCTGTGATGGGTTTTTAAAAAACTCAGTTGGATTAGACTGTTATTACAGTTGTTATCATTATTATGGTTCAGGTGCAGGAAAGGAAGTGGGAATTACAGTAATTTTTCTTCCAAGACTTTATATATACTGGCTTTTGGATACTGTGGTCACTTGTGTGTAATACTCAGTGGCCTGAGACAAGATAAAGCTTCCATTAGCTTGGAATGCAGTTACATTGACTCCAATTTTGTGTCACTTTATCCTTCCTTTCTCCTGCTATTTCAGCCCAATTCATTATTTTCCCCCTATATGATAATTATAACGCTTCACTTAAATGTTTCTCCACAATAAGAGGAATTAATTTTATTTCGAACTACCAGTATTCTGACTTTCCTGTCCTGAAGACATTACTATGGGTTACAACCACATGGTGCTGGTCATTGCATATCCAACAAATCCTTGACTGAAGAGAGACTGAAGAATATAAACACAGCTCAGCTCGCAATGGACCCAAAAGGTGATTCCAATTCTTTCTGCACCTCTGGAGGAGGTTCATGTGTTTAAGGCACTGAGCCAGGCTCTTTCTCCAGTTCTCCATTCTCCCCTCATCTCTCTATTGCTCCTTGTCATAGGAAAGTCAGGGCACGTTGCTCAAAGTATGTCCAACCTACTGCATGCTTTTCAATGAAGCATGCAGCTCAGTTTTATCATCACATCTGCATCTGCCATCCTCTCCACTTTCAGTATTATCCACTCTAATGATTTCTCTCTCACAGTGAATGTTCTTGTGACAGTGAAACTGATACTTTTATAGCTTAAGATTGTAAAACATGGAAAAAGGATCAACATGTTAACAACATTCCTGAACACCCAGTTCAAGAACCACATTCAAGGAAGATTATTCCAACTCCACACAGAAATAAATAATGTACAAAGTCTGGATATATTTACATCCCTGCAAATTATTTGGGTTAAAATCAGCATTTCCCAATAGCATCAACTTGTAACCCAGATTTACATTAGTGTAAAACTGGAATGAACTTAATAATAATTGGACAGAGTATGAAAACCATTTTTAACTCAAACAAGCATCTGCTGGCATTTAATGTTATGAAGGGAAACGGAGATAGCCAGGTTTTAAACTTCTGTTTTGCACATGTACAATGACTGCTTTTGGGTAAATTTTGATGAGGAATATTATGAGTTCTGCTTCCATAATTGCTGGCTGTTTAGATTTGTGGTCTATTGTATACCCAATATTGATCACAAAAATTTATCTAATCAGGTAATTGCTAGTTTATCATATAGAGAATGTAGCTTTAAAAGGACTGTCATTACATCATTATCATCCATGTTGGGGCTATGAAAAAGCTATTATGGAATGAATACTCAGTGTTTCAACCCAAGTATATATGGGTGCTCCTTTATTTACAAAGGACTAAAGAAATAAAAAGAAGTTTTAATCTCTATTTGCTTTCTGTGAGACTAGAGAAAATGTAAGTGGGTGTCAGTTTGAAAAAATCCCAGGAGACAAGGCATTACTTCCCTGCATTGATATCTTTCAATCCTTGTACTTTTTCTGTGGGAACAGGAGAAACAAGATCTTGTTCTCCACCCACAAGATATTAGTAACCATAGGAATAAGAGATTTTGCAAATTAATGCAAAAACAACACTTCAATAAAAGCCCAGTAAATCACACCATGACAACTTCAAAATCATGAGGCAGAGATTTTATGCCTGCTGCAGCATGTGCATTCCCTGTGTCTCAGATGGCTTGCAGGCAACAACTTCCAGAAACTGCTCAGCCAGCATCACTAAAGGAGCAGAACAATTAATCAAGATGAAGTTCCAGAGAAAAGGATCCTGGGCAGAGTGCTCACACAGGGCTGCACTGGGCACAGACTGTGCCCTTTGGACCTTGCCTTCACTAAAAGGAAGTCTGACAGTGTAGCTGGACAGAGAGGGGACTCAAGTGACTAAAAATCTCTTACAGATCTCTATTGGACTTTTTTTTTGTTTTTGCTTGTTATGTTTAACCAAAATTTATAGTTTAAATCCCCTGAAATGGATATTTACTGATGCTGGTTCGGTACGTGTTAGCAAACATGCGAGCCAGCCATGTTACCTCCTAAAGAGGAGTGCTCAGTGCTGCCTTTTCTCGCTCTATTTCTGATCCTGAGAGCTGACCTTTGGAGATGGCTTTTTCTCAGGAAAAATTCTCATTTACAGTGACCCACTAATTTCCCAGCATCTTTAAGAGCAAAGTGCTTGAATTACACAGCTGGCAGCAGGAAGGAGTGTTGCAATACTCATGGGGGGAGGCTCAAAGTATAAAAGGAGCCCTATTGAGCCTTCTTTCCCTTGGCTTCTAGAGTCTTATTTCAGTCCCTGAAAAACTCTAAAATATGGTTGGCTATGTAAATATAACAAACTTTGGTCAAACATTTGGCATGCTGTTCTTATTGACAGGTTTTTGTTTAGAGTAGTCTAATAAAACCATCTAATATGTGGTTTATTGATTCTATGTAGCATTAATTTTTCCACTGGGACTGAAGTAGCAGAATTTATGCAGATTTTACAAGGATTGCAACCATTCCTATCAGTACTGAATATTCCCAGCATCAAACTGGAAAGCATACATAAAATAATGATGAATAAAATGCACCGAGGACCCAAAGATGGGCAGGTGCATCTCAACAAAGCCAGGCTGGGCTGGCTAAATCTAAGTGTATTGAGATACACTCTGCAAAATATCAAATAACAAAATGTTAACGAAATAAACAATTTAAACAAAATAATAAAAGGAAAATGCATCTAGGGACAATGAAGGCAAACCATATCCCCAGTTTAAAGGTTCCTATTTTGGAAAGCAATGGCTTTCAAGAAGAGCAAGGGTCAAAGTGGACAACTGAACAAATCCTCATACTCTCACCAAAGAAACTCTTACGCTGTCACTAATTACATACATGTAGGGAGAGAGTATTTGCAGTTTTAACTGCAAATCTCATCATCAATGGTAAAAGAAGGCTCTAGGGGCCTTCTAGCACCTAAAGATCAGGGAAAGACAGGAAAGACAGATCAGGGAGTGTAGTGATAGTTTGAGGAGCAACTGTTTTCAACTGAAAAGAAGGGAGATCTAGATTAGATACTAGGAAGAAAGTTCTGTGAGCAGGAGTCTATCTGTATTTGTTTCACACACTATTTGCATGCAGTTCCATTCCTCAAATGACATTTATTTTATCCTACATATCATCTAAAAGAGAGATTTGTTCTCTTCATCAGCTCTGGGGAAATTGTCATGAGGGGACTCCTAATTACATAGGACAATCAGGTTTTCTAATTATAAAAAAGCAAAGCACTTGAGAATGGTCACGTTATTGATTTCCAGGAGGCCCTGCAAGTATTTCTGTTCAGGGTGGGAAAAGATTAAAATGCCATTTACATGACTGATGTCAAACCTTCTGTCTTGTAGTCATGTAAATGAATTGCTGCCTCACAGGCACTTCATGTTATGAGAACGTTTTACATTCAACTGGAATAATTGCACATTTAACTTCAAAGTTACAACCTACCTGGGGTATTAATTTGTCAGGTCCACAATGCAACAAGAGAAATGTCAGAAGGATGGGCTCAGGGTAGAGCTGTCATGCATTGAACACTCTTCCATTTTCTTTGCAGTCTCTACTTCAGATATTGAATCAAAATCTCTCACAGTTCAGGTAAACTCTAATACTTGACAGTCACTGAAGACTCTTCAGTCTGCTTGAGCAAAAGTTTTGGGTAGCATTATAAAGCGAGGAGCTATTGCATCACTGACAGCTTGCTCTACTGCTCTTGAATTGATAGGATACACACAAGTAGATAAGGAGCTGGGATATGTTCCTCAAACCAATAGTTATTTAGTCTCTTTTAATTAAAAGATGGCTGTGAAGTCAGTTTGAACAACTGCAGTGATGGATACTTGAAAAGCAGTAATGGCTCTGGTAATAGAATCATAGAATCATAGAATCATAGAATCATAGAATCATAGAATCATAGAATCATAGAATAGTTTGGGTTGGAAGGGACCTTAAAGATCATCGAGTTCCAACCCCCCTGCCATAGGCAGGGACACCTCCCACTAGACCAGGCTGCCCAGTGCCCTGTCCAACTACCAACTGTGTCAAAATTTGCTTGGATTTTAACAGCAATGGGAGTAGNGGTTTAGTTCCAACCCCCCTGCTGTGGGCTGGGACACCTCCCACTGGACCAGCTTGCTCAATGCCTCATCCAGCCTGGCCTTAAACACCTCCAGGGATGTGTATTGCAAGCATGAGTAGTGCCCAAGTGATTTCATTCATTGACTGTACAAAATTCCTGTGTGTTATGGAGTTATTTGGCATGAAGATCATCACTGTTTTGTAGGGTCTGCTGAGAAAAAGATTAAAACATCTTAGAATTTATGCTGTTCCAGATATTTGTAGTGAAAAATCAGGGGAAAAGATATTTTCTCTCCCATTTGCTTTTTAATATCAATGATCAGAATCTGATGCTGATGTGAGGGACAGTTTAAACAATGCAAACTGGGATAAACCTAAAGAAGATAGATGGCACCTGGTGACAACCTGCTGAAGAATTCACTTCTCCTGAGTTTAAAGTAGTTATTTCTTGATTTAGCAGGGACTATTCCACTAAGAAAAAGCCATTATAAAACTCATTGACTAAAGTAATGCATTATTTTATACATTAGTGAATCTTTTGATCATGACAGAAACTGGATTCTGCACAATATCTTTTGCTACCAAAATAATTTGCCCAAATGAATTATACGCAGAACTGACATGAAGATCCATCACAAAGCAATAGCTTATTCTCAGTATTTATTGAAAAGCTTTCTTCTTGGAATCTGGTACCTTACTAATTCAAATACATCTTTACCTTAGAAGTTCTGATGACATGGGAACTGTACTTAAATTCAAATAATATGTAATCTTAGAATGCTGCTATTTTGTTTATTATGCTTATTTGTAACACCATTATTTCAAAATTATTTAATTTTTTGCATTCTCCAATTTATGTTTAGCATCTAATAAAATTAACTGTTTTTCAACTTTCCCAGCCTAGATTCAAAGGGGGAAAAAAAGACGTATCTTCTATTGAAATCGGGTATTTGTGATTATATCTTCATATCTCCTCCATAGAAAACTGATATTATGCTTGAGATAGCTCATAAATATTTGTGGGCTAAACATATCTGAGAACATACATTGAATGGAAAACTGATGCTATCACCATTATTGGAGTAAAATGTTCATGTTAAATGTTTCCAATAAATCAGCCAATGAGGTGGTTATTTCATTTCTATGATCTAATGTCTTCAGCTACTTTTAATTAAAAATTTATCTAATCATGTAAACATTATTATGAGCAAAAGATGTTCTACTTATGAGTTTTTAAGTGTCAGAAAAGACATCTGTAACTTTGCTTCATCGATAATAGAAGAAGTGTTCAATTTTGCCGAGAACAAAAATATAAACAGCGAATTTCAGGAGAAGGATGGAGTGCTGTGTTTATTTGAAGCTGACTGCAGAGGTGATGGATAACATAATGAAGGCTTCATTTAACCACCACGAGTAGACCATTAATTTAACAATGTAAGTGCTTTCAGAGAAGACCAGACATGCTGCAATTTCAAGTCATGCAGTTTGTTGTTTTCATCACTTTTGCATAGAAAACTGTGTAACAAACCCTACACCACATGATAGTTTGTAATGACTACATCTGCAGGGAATCAAACAGCTACCACTCAGTCTCTCAAGTGATTCTAAGTCAGGAGACAATTCTGACTTCCCAAGAGGCTGACTAACCACTGTAGCTTCTGTTCAGGGATTTGGACATACTGAAATGTGTAGGTCTTCCAGTGGGACAGTAAAAACTCAAAGGAAGGAAAAGAAAGGTTGTTTTGTCACAGTTGGTGTGCATCAGAGCCTTGCTTCCTGCTGTTTCTCAGAGCCAATGGCAGTAACTGGATAGGTGCAGGGGCTGGATCAAGGTGAAGGCTTAAAGCAAGATGTAACATCTACCAAGCAATTTACTATGGTACAGAGATACCACAACCAAAAGTCAGTAATGTCTGCAGTTCTTTTTCTATATTGTAGCCCTTGAGACTTTAAAAAATTGCTGAGTGAAAAATCAGATCTTATTAGATGCTGCCATTAACCTGTCTGCTGGACCCACTCCATTATTATACTCCCTGTCAGTCATTCTTTCACTCTCTGCATGGAAGACCTTGAGTTTTTAGCTTATATTTGTCATGTAAAATTTCTGGATTCTTGGTCCACAAATTATAGAGGAGTAGTAAGAATGGTAATGAGATGCTCCTAGCAGAAATAATAGAATTTTCATTTAGATATTATTTATCCTGCATCCCAACTGACTGCACAACAGTGGCACCATGTAAATGATGTTCGATGTTTAATGTTTAATGGCACTATTAACTGCTATGAAATCTCAGTTTTGGATTGTAAAGCTCAGTGTTTGAGAGTATCTTCTAAATTACCATTTGATGACCTGCAACTGCATCTCTTAATTATAACGTAACAGTGCTGTTTTCTAGTGAAAAAGGACCTTTGTTCAAAGTGCTGATAAGAAGCAAGGTATCATGAATGTTGTCAGACCTGAAGCATGCAAGCTTATCAAATGGGAAGTAAAATCATGTTGTTACTCCTCTGCACAGTACCATCACAATGGGAGCCTCTGTTTAGAAAGAGGCAAAAGAGTGGCAAAAGTGCTTCATCTTCCAGCGTCAAAGTGAAGCTGCATCTAATTCAGAGGTTTGTGTGGCTGCTAGAACAGCTGCTGATCTGTTTTATGGGACTTTTTCTTCATAGACTGCAGAGTCCTTACACTAACAGGCAAGTTACATTGTGCTCACTGGAAGGCTTGCAGAGAAAAGATAAGGAAGTTTTGGGTTTTGTTGGCAAACAATGAGATGATTTCCTCGGTTCATACACATAGCTGGATATTGACATTACATTTCTTTTTGACTTCTCCACAGTTCCTGAAGACTGGTCTTTTAACTGAGTGGCGACAATTCTGGTCCTTGTGCCGGTCTGTAAGAGGAGCCACCATGGTGTTTTGGACAAGTAATTCCTATCTGGTCATGGAGGTTTAACAGCTCAGCTCCTACATGGTGCTGGCCTGTGATTTAGATAATTTGTGATTATGAGTTCATGCTTCAGCTGCAGACATTGGCCTTCTGGTTTACTTAGTTGACTCCAAGATCAGCATCATTTGCCCTAGATTCTCTAGTTTGTCCCTGTGAGTTACATCAGCATTGTGAATCTTCTCAATATTTTACTGAACTCTTTTCACCTGGGGCACAGTTCTTCTTGTGATAAACTTGAATGCAGGCTAAAGCACACTGATTTGTTATCAGTGACAGAGAGTAGAAAATATGGACACACTGCTGCTTACTTAACTGAAGCTTCATTTCAGAAAGGGTTCAAAGAAGGCTAAAATCATTATACTCCAAAATTATTCTGTAGGCTGACAAGCATTTACATAACAAAATCCTCATGCTAGAGAATCATAAGCTTTACTTAAAATCTATGGACAAAGTATCACACTGTATAGGGGTTAACCATTGAATTGGGGTTACTGATGGAACAGGGGATCTGAGCAACCAAAAATTTCATGAAGTTACTCCTATTATCCAGCAGAAACTGTACAAAATTAAAGATTATTCCAAATCTAATCTGCTTCAACAATCATATTCACAACTATTGACTACTAATTATATTTAAAACTCTTGTGAGATGCTGGTTTCATGAAAATAAGAGAACTATGTGTACTGATATGCAGCCATTATGATGAGGACAAACAAAATATCACAGCTTTTATTTTTTTGTGTTCTCCTTGAAGTCACCATCTGACTCCATGCATTCTTAATTGGTAATGATGCCTTCAGTGCTTTCAGCTGATAATATATGGATTTTCTAGGAACTTTTGCTCAAGTAAATTGCTATATTTAGCAGTTTTATCCTTTCAGATCCTTTTTCAAGCCATGGGAATTATTTCTTGCTGTGCTAAGACAGCAGGACTTTCTCTCTTAATTCTTATCATTCCATTAAGTAAACCCACTGAGCAAATAGCTGTTATTATAATAGAGTAGATTTTCTTCTGCTCTATTAGAGTGAAAATAAGGTTGATAATTGAACAATATCATACAACACTTCTGCAGTGTCTTAATTTAATCCAGTCCCTACTCAGGTATTCAGTTTGTTGCCTATGAATATAAAAAAAACTGATCAAGGCCATATGAGTAATAAATTCTGATTAAAAAGGAAAAAAATCACATGGGATGTGGCTGACTAGTCAGCACAGAACAACTGCTCTCCTAAGTCTGATTCTTATGCTCATGTTTAAATTTCTTGGATATTTTAATTCTGTTCCAATTATTTGTATATTCTCACATTGTTGATCATTCCATGAGTTTCAGACACGATTTTCAAAGGAATCAAATAAGTGCGTGTATTCAAATCTGACTGATTTTGGAATGTATGAGAAAGGTTTTTCACATGCTGGAATTTCCCCTGCTTCTCGTTAAATCCTCAATACTGAATTCTCAGAGCTTGCATTCAGCTTGCTAGAATGCACATCTTTTTGACCTCAGTATTCAAGTGCTACATAAGAAAGAGGAGAAAATTCTACTTATTCTGAATACAGTGGAATAGACACCATAGTCTTTCACTGCAGTGCTGAAAAATATTCCCTGTCAGCATTCCTCACCTAAGAGTAAGCTCTGTAAAAGATCCTGCTACCACAGGGGTTGTTTCCCCATATAAATTCAGCTGCTAGGAAGGATTAACTTTTTTTAATGTCAGCATTTGCACTATCTTTTCAATATGAGGCCATGGATTTCAATTCCTTTCCTGAAGAGTTGGCAGGCAAACTTCTGCAATGATCATCTTTCAAATTCTATCTTCCTTCACATAGCATCATGTAAAAGGATGCTCAGATCTCCCCTTCTGTTGAGGCCTTTGGAAATTTGAAGATAATTACCATGGTGGAAAAGGCACTGCACTTTGGAAGAAAAGAGAAAGTTGGCTGTTCTTTTTTTTTTTTTAAGTAAGTCTCCACATTATTTAAATCCTCATGAACTGTATAATTCTGGGCTTAGATAACGTGAAGTATAATGTTTTTGTTTTGTATCAAAAAGAGACAGGAGAGGAACAAAAAAAGCAGAACTTTAGGAACTCAACATTAAGAAATGGCCAGTGTTTCAAAACAAGGGTGAAAAAAAGAAGCTAATTTCAGAACAAAACACAGGCAAAGCAAGGAAATGCAAGGGTTATTATTTTTTCTTCGCACACACAGTGGAAATGGAAATTTTTTTCAGAGTCCAAGGTAACAGTCACTTAGTAAAAATATCAAACATTTCAGTTTTCGCTTCATAGCTTCATTCAGTCTGAGAACAGACTGAGCTCACCTAGCTGCTGTGTTCAAATAATAGAGGGTGGTAATATGGTTTATGCTCTCACTTCTCATGAGTTGTTTGGACTTGCGTCACTTGCTGTAGCTATTTTTTGATCAGGGGACATTTTGTAGTTAAGTCCAGCATAAAAGACCCACAGAGACTCTATGTCTTGAAAACCTCTGACTCCTGATGGAAAACTTCTATTAGTTTTCCATGAAGCAATTTTAAAGTAATGAGTTTATCTCCAGGGAATAAGGCAAAATAACTCCGAGAAAAAACATTATGCATTGAGGTAATGGTGAGAGCAATTTAGCTCTTACTTTTATATGTCTTGGCTCTGATCTTAGCTCAGTGATCAAGGTAGGTCCCCTAGATACGACTGAGTGTGTCAAGATTTAAATTCCCTCTTCATTTCCTGATCGTGTGCTACTCATGCATACTTTTTCTTTTACGTCTTTTTTTTTTTTTTTTTTAAGTGTTTCAGTTTACTCACTCTTCACAGTTCCCACATTCAGATATGGGAAGAAACTAAAGCCACATCCCTTTGCAACTCTACAAGGACTTCAAGGTCTTTCTCCAAACAGAGAGTACCTTGTATTTTTCCAGTTAACATTTTCCCTGTTTAACATGAGACTTCCTGTTACCAAAGAATGACTTGTATAAAGAAACACCAGTTCACTAGGAGTGCAGTTTGTAGTTTCTGAGTTGCATTTGCTGTAGTTTACCATCCTTTCGGAGGTTATTGACTAATCCATATGAAAAGAAAAATAACAGTGGCCGTATCTCCATAAGGTAAACACTGAGTTGCATATGGAAATAAAGATAACAATTTTTACAGTCCTCTCCACTTCGCAGACTTGGCATGTAATCCTAGCACAATAAACAGCTGAGAATTTTACTGGTTTTGCAACCACTTCTATCCTCTCAGCAGTGCACATAGCTAAACACACTGGTATAATAATGGTCGTGTGATACTTTAAATAGTATGAATATAGATAACGTGTAAAACTAGTTTCTTAAGGAAAAAAACAATACAGAAATCTGGTACAGACACTACACTAATGCCTCTGGGCTTTTAGAGTATGTTTTTCTTTGGTTGTTTGGAGATTTTTTGATTTCCCTTCTCCCTACTAATAAGTGCTCTGGAATCTTTCTGGATACCAAATTTTGGGAAGTCTGTATTTTCCTTATGATGACTGAATGCAGTTAAAAGGTTTGGTGGAAAGCTTTGCGAAACACAACCTCAGTGATTGTCAATGGTGGAAGCAGTTTTATTCACCTTCCTGCATTACAGGAAAAACAATGTGAATGGTGCTGGAGAATGAAAAAAGGCTCGAGAAGCCCTGGTGAGACCCCAACTGCAGTACTGTATCCAGCTCTGGAGCCCTTAACATAAGAAGGACTTTGAGGTGTTGGAGTGGGTCCAGAGAAGGGCTGCAAAGATGAGCAGGGATGGAGCACCTCCCTTACGAAGACAGGCTGAAGGATTTGGGGTAGTTCAGCCTGGAGAAGAGAAGCTCAGAGGGGACCTCATAGTAATTTATCAATTCCTGAAGGGGGCCTAAAGAAAGGCTAGGGTAGGACTTTTTAATAGGCTATAGAATGGCAGGACAAGGACTAGGAAGAGGGTAGATTTAGGCTGGATCTAAGAAAGAAGTTCTTTACTGTGAAGGTGGTGAGACACTGGAATAAATTGCTCTGAGAAGTTGTGGATGCCCCCTCCCTGGAAGTGTTTAAGGCCAGGCTGGATGAGGTATTGGGCAACCTGGTCTAGTGGTAGGTGTCCCTGCCCATGGCAGGGAAGTTGAAATTAGATGATCTTTAAGGTCTCTTCCAACCCAAACCAATCTAAGTCCAGGAGGATCAGCAGCAGGGTCTCCAGCAAACTGTGCTGCCATGAAGTAGTGTTTGCCTGAGCACTTACACTGCCTTCAGGTGTGACCCAAAAATCTACAAGCAATTTCACCTGGTTCTCCTATATGTTGGTTGTTATTAGAAACTCAAGATCCAACACTCCAACACTGTCCTTCACAGAGCATAAAACACTGGAAGTTCATATCAATATGCTTGACAAGGTCAAAGATTTTCATTCTGTGGGTTGTGATTGCCAAGGTGATGAGAAAAGCTTTTGTAGAGGGTCACATGGTATTTTACACCAGAATGATTTAGCAACAGAGTATTTTTCCCAAAGTAGAAGAGTAAAAGCACGCCCTAACCCCAATGCCATAACCACTAAAGGTGGAGACAATCTTATGGACAACTATGAGCTTGAAGGTGAATAAAACACTCAACATCAGACATAGATTATTTCCCTACCCGTGTAGCAGCTCAGCTAATCAAAAAATGTCACATTTGAGTTGTGACGGTTACCCAAAAGAGGATCACCATCACTTTATAAAACTTATGAAACATCTTAAACTAGTGTAAGCTTGCCTGGCTGCCCCAGAAACCTTGTGCAGTGCTTTTCTATCTGTAAGTTAGTTGATGTTTCCATTTTTGCATTAGGCAAGGAATCTGAGATTACTTATATGTTTTTAACATGTCAAACTTGGAGGTAGGCAGCAGAAATTGGTGAAGTGTTGTTATATATTATGAGAGCCAAAAGCTACTTGTAAATGTTTTGTTGGAAAATTAATATTTAAACCTCAAGAAAAAACCTTTAAGTATAAAAAGTCTACACAACTTGTGGGATATAACTTTTAGAGACATTAAACGTTCTTTTATCTCATTTCTCCCTCTTCTCATGCAAACAATAAAATGCGGAAATGCTTGTAAAAATAGCTGTTTAAACCAGTAAAATAACTTGTTTACTTTTCTAAGATGCTTCATACAAGATTTCATGCTTTGAAATATATACTGTGCAGCACGCACTATTGTGTCTTCCCCTCAGTGACAGGAAGACATCTGATCTAATTCAGAATGATCATCAGTTAATTACTTTTAAGGGGGTGCATTGTTTTCATATGGGCAGCACTGAAACCATATGGGCTTTATTTTTGTGCTTTCATCTCACAGATAATTATGTTTGAAAGTAGTGGAAAGCATTTAACTTTAGAATCTATCCCCACATTCTGGCACTCTGCTTAATTTCCAAGTTTTGACATCAATCAAGGCAGTACTTCAGCTTGGAAGTATTTTTCCCTTTTTCTCATCTACCTTTCAAGTCAAATGTTCAGGGCCATTGGGAAAACAAAGCAAGCCAAGGACTTGCTGAACAGGAGCAGTTTCATTTAGGAGTTTCTAAGCCCTGTTATGTGACCATTAAATGGAAACAAACTTTCAAATCAAGCACGATTTTAATAGGAATTATGTAGTTTAAAACAGCTATAACTTTATGTTGGGAGAGAAGATCTAAAAATTATACTTTTCTAGAATCATTCTGCATTTTAAGTAATTGAAAATATCTTTTATCAATAAGGACATCTTATTCAGCAGGATAGTTCAGTATGTGTGCACAACAAAGAATGAAGAATGAGAGTTACATCAGTCTTGCTTCTTCTCAAATCTGATGTGTAGTCAGTTTTCCGAGGCTGGAACGTGGCTGATGGCACAATCGCCTTCTCTGAGTCAGCAGCTCCTTGTGTGTTGTGTCCCAGGGGATGTGGTGATTTGCACTTCAGGTCACATGGTGGATGAAGTGGATCCCTCTGCTCTAAGCAGAAGTTAGTCTCTGCTCCACCAGCCTTTTTGCCAGACTGCAGGTTAAAAGAAGTTCAACGTGTGGGCAGTGAATGAGCACATTTAGGGTACCATGAGCTGAACCACGATCTGCTGTGTACAGATGAATGCTTAGCTCCACATCCTTCCATCTGCCTCTGATAATCATGGTCATGAATCACTAGCGAACTATGAAGGAGCAGTCATGCCATGCTATTCAGGTCTTGTCTTCTTATCTTGTTCATTATGTTTGCATTCTCAAAATGTACACAACTATCCTCTCTCATGCCAGGATAGTTGTTATCCTGGCAACTCCTGGACTAGGAGTAATGGATGCAAATTGGAAGAGGGGAGATTCTGTCTAGATATAAGAAAGAAGTTCTTTCTTGTGAGAGTGGCGAGACACTGGAACAG
Source organism: Turnix velox (assembly GCA_013400935.1). Taxonomy (NCBI): domain Eukaryota; kingdom Metazoa; phylum Chordata; class Aves; order Charadriiformes; family Turnicidae; genus Turnix; species Turnix velox. The sequence goes on from VZTY01032685.1 coordinate 55,890, forward strand.
ACTGCCCTGAGAGGTTGTGGATGCCCCCTCCCTGGAAGTGTTTAAGGCCAGGCTGAATGAGGCACTGAGCAACTTGGTCTAGTGGGAGGTTGTCTCTGCCTATGGCAGGGGAGTTGGAACTTTCTGGTCCCTTCCAACTCAAACCATTCTATGATTCTATTCCCTGCAGGATCAAGTTCTATTGGTTATTTCCTTGTCTTCAGAAACCCATTCCTCTGATGAGTCATAGGTGCTTTTATGAAAGTCAGTGACTTAGTTTCAGTGTTAAATCCAGGGAATCCAGTATTCAGTGATGCACCCCAGATCTGAACAGGCCTTGGACCACCCAGTAGCAAGGGTGAGAGTCTGCAGAAGTGAGACATAAAACCAAACAAACCAAGAAGACCTGGCTTAGCTGACTGCTGCACTGCTGGCTAGTGGGAAGCCACACAGAAGGAAGCGTATGTGTAGAGACAATTATTTATGATTTCTTCCAGTTTCTAAGGGATTCTGGAAGTTATTTTATGCAACTTCTGTCTGCACAGATCTGACCAGAAAGGAGGCCTATGTGGCTCTCAAGTTAAGCAACCTATAAAGCTCTCTGAAGGGAAGAACTCTCCCAACTGGCTTCTCCCCCCTTCCCCAGCTCTTGAGCTTGCTTGGGGCCAGTGCTAGAATAGGTGCCATGGGAACAAATCCAGAGAAGAGGGAAACAAGGCTACTCTGAAGGCAGAACAGGAATTGCCTCTGGTTCACCAATGACACTCTATGTCTGGGTCATGTGAAGCTGCTTTTAGTACATATTTCTTTCCTGACTGATTCGTGTCAGGTGATTTGGAGGGTCTAAATCCAGACCCCACTGAGAAAATAATGGGAAGTAGGAGAAGACATGAATGTGAATGTTTGTGTGTTCAAGGGATTCCTTTCTGGAGCTTTCTTGGAGAGCTGCTGGAGCTTCCCTGTGGAACCAAATGGTCTGAATGTGGCTGAGTGATGCCAGTCAAAGATGTTACCTTGCACTACAGAGCCAAAACATTTCCAAAGAAAGAAAAAAAGTAAACAAATTGCTAACAGTTTGGGATGCTTTTTGAAACTCTTTCCATATAAAGCTGTTTTTCAATCTGTCATCAATCTGCAGTAACCCAGTGAAGAAAAACAGAGCTATGGTATCAGTCTGAATGTCAGATCCAGTTGTAAAAAGCTGCTAAAAACATGCAAAGCCAAATTTGGAAGATCTCAATTTCATATTCCTGGAAAAGAGTGCATTGGCAGAGACATGAGCAGAAGTTTTAAGTCATACTTAGAGACTTGTTGAAAACATGTTTATCCTCTTTATTTGACCTGTCTTTGGAGCTTGAATTATCAAGTCTTTTTGCTGGAGCAGCAGAATTTGCTGTCACAGTCCAAGAGCTCTTAATGTGCTGATGGCATGGTAAAGTTTAGAAGCATTTGCATATCTTGTTCTAACATATTCTGACCAATTGTCTCTTATAACTATAAAGAATTTCACTAAGAAAATACCGGGAAACTCCTATGACCACTGATTGGAAAAAACTTCAAAAGGTTTTAATTCCCATATTGAAGCCTGCTGTTATGGATGCTTTCCAAAGTTTACCATAAAAGATTTGATAGACCCTTTCTACAGTAATTACGTGTTGCTGTTGCCTGCCTGCTGTTTTGTCTTCTCTAATTACATAAATTTCTGTTTATTTAGGATCACATTTCTTTCTTTCCTTTTATTTTCCCCCTGGAGCTGAAAGGAAAAAACTGGAGCTGGAAAGGAAAACTGGAGCTGAAAGGAAAAAGTCCTTTTGGCCACATGAAACAGATTGTTAATATAATAAGATTGTTAATATAATTTTTCAGCCAGCTCCAGTGATTTCAGTGACAGAATTAGACAGAGACTTCTCTTCCTTTTCACTGATGCCACACTTTTCCCAGAGATTATTCAGATTGTGGGGCAGCACTTCTGAAGCAGATGACAACTCAGCCTGGTCACAAATACACTTGTCAACAGGGGAGGTAGGAAAATGAGAATCTATCCTTAGTTATGCTCAGATATTACACCACCATTATTACAGTCCATTGGAGTGGAGACCCTACATATTCTACTTCAGCACCAGATCTTGGAAAAATTCTTCATACAAAAGCTTTAACACCATTAATTCAGTTTGTGTCTAGGAATCTGAGTCTAGGAACTTCTTCATTTGACTGAGGTTTTTCTCAATAAATATCATAAGAAAGAGGAAACGCATTAAAACATCTGGCATTTATACAAGAACCAAGTAGGTTACTAAGAAAACATATGAAAGATTATTTTCCTTCTGGATTCATAGTAAAATGAGACATATCACAGTGAATGCGTACAAAGTCAGATTCAGGGGTGACAGATCATGTGTTTCTCTGGTGTTATTGTATGAGCCTCAGGGTATCATAGAAGTGTCACAGCTGCTGGTATGTTTTTAATCTTAAGCATTACATCTGGAGAATCACAGAGATGACTAAAGGATGATCAACACTAGAGTTTAGATGTTTTACTCAGACAGAAAATAGGCATGTTTTCTTCCATTCAGTCCTTATAATATGCCATCTATTAAAAGGTCATCGTGATGTCAGAACACTGTTTCTAAAAAGTCTGAGACAAAAACAGGTTCCTGGTTGTTCTTGGATCTTTGAAACTGGACAACAGGTAAAAACAGTTACTACACATTTATGTGCCATATTTCAGATTCAAAAGGGGAAAATGTATCTCAGGCTTAATTCATATTTAAAGGCTAAATTAAATATAAGAAATTTCAGGATATTTTTGTTAATTTGAATGATTTTGAAAGCTCTGAAGGTACAATGTCTTTTGCAGCTTGTTCTGAGGAGCAATGCAGCCTTCTGTGTTTAAATGAGAAGGGCAAGCACTGACACCTGCACTTCAGGGCACAGAAGAACTGCTGAAAAAAAACAACAAGGAAAATGTTTTTTAAAGAGGAAACTAAAAGAGGACTGCAAGTTTTCCTGCATATTTTCTAAAATTTATTATTATTGCACTATTGAAATAACAATTATTTAATTATTCATATTGCATTTGTTTTGCAAAATCTTGTAAAGGCTAGAAATAATAATTGTATAGATATGGAAGATAAAACAGATTCAATGGAGTGATAGACCCTTCATCATTGGGGTGGAAGTGGTATATCATCAGCTCTGGCTCCTTGTAAATGGAAATGGGCGGAAGTAAAGAAGCACAATTCATATACATTGGATTTCTTCCCAGCTCCATTTCTGTTGAGTCTGTGGGAACTTGTCGCAGTTCAGTTCCCATGGTATTTCAAGAATGTGATTAAATATATTTATATTTGTGACAACACGTTAAGACAAGCATGCACACATAAAGGAAAAGAAGATGCCCCAAAGGAGATCAAAAAATGATCCCTTGTGCAGTGTTGAGATCAGCATATAGATCTTAGAGGGTTCAGAATTCTACTTCTGCAGCTGCTCTCGACATAATGAATTCATAGAAGTATATTGTTAGATACTACTGTAGCTTTGTATAAACACTGAGAAGCTCCCTACCAAGACCTGAAGAATAAACAAAATTAGTGAGATGAGGAGCAATCCACAAGACAGTCAGAGGACAGAGAAATGTCTACAGTGCACATTTTGCTCTTCAGAATATGTTCTCTCCACAGTCTAAGCCTGCAGTATATTTCTGTCACCCAGTGATGATTTTTCTGGAAGCAGAAGCAGGAAGAAAGCTTTGTAATGGCTGCTATATATCTTTCCAAGCTTATGCTTCCATGCTTATGTCCCTCCTTGGCTCTATTTGGATGGAATCATCATGGCAATGGGTCTTTCAGTACCAGAAGGATTTAAATGTCTAATAGGTGCTAGGACACCTATCTCCTGCTGTCCCAAAGAGCAGGAAATATCACATAAGAAAGTATTTAATTATTATAAAAATGAAAATGCATAAAACTTCTCCCTGTTCAGATGAGAAGAAATCAGAAACATATCTCAATGTCTCTGAATTAACTTTGATAACTTCCTCTACATATAATTGTCCAAGGGAAGAGCCAAGAAACCAAACACTTTACAAATGCTATTCCTTTTCTCTTTTTTTAAAGAAAAAAATCCAAAACCAACCAACCAAACAAAAAAAAAAACAAAAAAAAGCCAAACAAACAAAAAAAAACCCCAATACAATGTGAGATGAGCACTTCAAAGACACAACTGCACTCTGGGACTGAGGATGATGGGGTTAAAAGTAGTTTTTCTAGCATGCCCAAAGTGAGAAGAAAATTCTCTGAGCTGTGCTCTTCTCTACCAGAGGTATTTATCATGAGAATCAGAGAGCAAAGTGAACATATGATAACTAATGAGCTGCAAAATACAGCATGCCAAGTAGAAGCAAGGAGAAAAGAAGCTGTGTGAAGTTCAGACTGCTTTTCTGGAACACTTCCTGCTGTCTTAGTATTGCTTATTTTTCTACTGGTATATTAGCTCTGACTGTGTGAGTCAAAGTGTCTGGCAGCTCTCATGCCAAGAGAATTACAAATGCTTGTATGAAAAGAAAGATATTGGTTTTGTTCTTTTCCTGTTGGTACCTTTGATTCTTGATGGTAAAAGCTCTATCAAATACCTACTTTATACAAGAAATTTCCAAAGTAACATTGAAAGAGAGGAGCCTGAGTCCTTGTAGTGGCAAAATCTCCACTTAAAATCCATGAGCTTTACCCTGCTCTGAAGGGATGGCTCAATGTACTATGCAATGCAACTGTAGCCTTAAACACGAACAATGAGCTGAGGATGTGGAAAGCAATTGGTATTTAGGAAGAAGCACTACCCAGCAATCAACCTGATTTACAGGTACTCTGAGCTATAATGATATCTGTCAGTGGAGGGATACCTGGTTTTCCAAGGAGTTTATTGTAATAGAAATAACCTGTTTCTTGTGACTACTCACCACCCTTCCATCTGCTGAACATTTGGAAGAGACACTTTCCATCCAAATTGGATAGGATACTAACTACACTGGCACAAATGAAACGCAAAAGCCAGCTATTCCTGCTTTGCAAAAATTGCCCCAGACAAAGCTTAAAATCTTTTTCCATTTATGACTTTTGACATGCTCTGCTTGTTCTAGCAAAAATAGGTCCTGTGTAATGAAATAGAGGATTCTCTAAAGGCTATTTTTATTACCTTTCAAAACCCCTAACTCCCTGTTTTCTTGAAGCTAAGAAAATAGTGAAATTGCAAACACTTTCAGTGAGACAACAGCATAAGTATCAATGATAACAGCAAGGAAATATTTACAGAACTGCAAGATACATTTTGATAAGTCTTGGAATTGGCTTGGGAGGTTTTTTTGCTTTTATTCATAATTGACACTGCATCTTTTCTGAGGTGAACAGTTTTCACTATGCTTTTATTTCCTTTGTTACATTCTTGAAGCAGATACCATTACGAACGTCTAATTCCAGAAGGCTTTCTTAATGCATTTTAAGGCACTGATCAAAATCAGTGTGCTTTGGCACTAGATAGTCACAAGAACACAAAATTAAGTCCCATATTTTCACATTTTCAGTCCTGCAAGACTCACACTAGTTTTGTGTAAAACTTCAAAATTCAATAACTTTTGACTTTGTTCCTTCAGTGCTGCTGAACACAGAACTTTAGTCCTCTGTTGAGAGCACTTTTTCAAGGATACTTGTAACTGCATTCACCATTCACTCATTTAATTCAGTAGTGTTTGGTGATTTAAGAGTCTGATTCCAGAATTTTCCAAGCTGCTTTTTTCTTTTTTTTATCCCTAGAGATAATGAATATCTGTATTATTAATTATTCATGCAAGACTTAAATTTTTAAAAGGCAAATAAATGCCTTTTGTTTTATCTATTTTACTCTAATTGTATTTTTAAAGATTCCATACAACTAGTAGTTATGTGCAACTGTTTTTGTTTGCAAGTCTCAAGGGATTACAAGAAGGTGGAGATATAATCTTTTCAGTGGGACACAGATAACAGACAGAAAGAAGCCTTAGTAGCTGATGTCACCCCCCAAGAAGCAGAGAAACATCATTCATTGGAACAAGTCTTTCTCCAGCAACATCAGGTTTCCATTAACAGTTCTGTGATAAGAAATGACCTTAAAAGGGCTCTTTGGTTTCATTCAAGATCCTTCCTAACAACCCACAGCTGTTTGAAGTGTGACAAATGTGGGAGTTTCTGGAAGCTGAGCTGAAGGAGCTCAAATGCTGCCTCTTGCATTTTCTTTAGGGTAATTACTCTGGTGCATCATTTTAGCCACAGCAGTTTGTTCTTGGTTTCTTCTCAGTTCTTGACTCTGTACTTTTTGTGTTGCTCCCATGAAAGAAAATCTTCACATGGAAAGAAAGAAGGGAGGTCAGTGTATTCTCCCCAAATGGTTCAAAAATACTGTGGAAAAGCTGTCAGGTTTACTCAGCAGTCCATTATCTAACTTTCAGGTAAAGCATGAAGTGATGAGTCCTCTAGAGAAGAGGAAAGATTAAAACTCAGATGGGCTAACAAATCCCCCTTGTGCTCTCTTTGTAACAGAGATTTCCATGCGCAGAACTCTGTCATACAACCTCAGTACTAGGGCAAAAATAAACTCTTTTGGCTATGACGTGAGTTAGACCAGCCACCAATATAAATTTTCTTTCAATCTGATTGAATCTGGAGATGAAACAGCTATATGCAAGCAAAAGATATCTAACTGTACCAATTTTGAATGACAAATCTTTAGACTGGTGCAGGGCCAGGGGAAAGGACAGGTGGGATCTTTAGTGGGGCTTTTATGAAGAGCAACAGCATCTCTAGGCCCTGGGGAAATAGTATTTAGGAAAGAAACCACTAGTATGGTAGTACTAGTAGCATCTCTTTTTTTCTTCTCCCAGTTCTTCTGGCTTTCTGCAAAGGCAGTTATCCCAGATGATCCTGCCCATCTGAGCTTGCTCTGATTCCAGCTACATTCTGCAGTGATTCTGGTCACTCTGAAATACGGTCTTCTCTGTGGAGAAGAGAGACTGGGACTACCCAACGTGAGAGGAGTGGAGCCAAGCCAGGATCTAGCTACTTATGTAGTTATGACTAAGTTAGTGTCAGCATATTCATTTTCTTTAAATTATGACATAAGGAAAAGTCCCTTCATAGCTTTTTCAGACAGAAAAAAAATAAAAGAAACAATAGCATGACATTTTCCAATCAGATATTTTTCCCACTTTTCTAAAAGACAGTGTCCATCTGTTCTAGCATCTGTTCAGTGTAGTTCAAAATTCTCCTAAAAACAACAAACAAGTGAAATGGCTTCACTGCCTTCAAAATGTCAAGAGTGAAGAATTTCCTGGGGAAAAAAAAGTCACATGTATCATCACTATTGCTGCAAAAATTGTCCTGAGTATGCAGTCACCACATCTTCAGCAGGTCTGAAAAAGGTGCTTGACTCAAAATATTGATCTTTCAAAACCAAAATTATTTTTTCCTTATTTTCATCTCCAAAAATTTCCCCTGCTGTACATTAAAGGCACTGAACTTCGAATTGGAAGGCTTTGGTGCCCTTACAGCAACAAGAAAGGATCAGACTTACTTCCTCAAAATGAAGTGTCACTTATAACACAACACATGTGATAAAAAACTCTCTTTTGAAGTAATAAATCACTTACCACAAGTTTTGTTTTCACATTTATCACTATCTAACATGGGAACATTGGAAGGAGTCGTTCATGAAAGACATCTGCCTGCCATCTTGCTCTTTCTCTGTGAGCTCACTGGCAATATCCCATTCTCTGCTTCCCCAGACTATTTTGCTCCTACCTAAAAACCTCTTAACATCACACTTTCCTGTCATTTTTGTTAAGACTCCCTGAAGGATGTTCTTTGGATCACATCTTTGTCCTCAAGTTTGTTGCTTCTGCAGTTCCAGTATTCTAGGAAAATTCACAAAAGCCATTTTATTTCAATATTCATAAAATTGTTCATATTGGAAGGGACCTTTGGAGGTCATTCAGCATTTCCACCTCATTAATCAACTCACATATTATGTTCATAAAAAATTTTATCTCAGTGATCATCACCTGACAGCACATTAGATATATGTCTACCTGAGAATAAGTATGCTTGTAACTTCACTTGTTTTCTGATGCATTTAAAATTTTTGAATTTTATATTCCACAGTGTCCTTGCTATGTGTGCTGACCCTCCCTCTGCCTTGCACATTATTGATTCCAAATACGATCATGGAATCACAGAATATGTTGAATTGGAAGGGACCTTCAAAGGTCATCTGGTCCAACCTACTGCAATGAGCAGGAACATCCTGCACTAGATCAGGCTGCTAAGAGGCTCAGCAAGCCTGGCCTTGGATGTCTCCAGGCATTGATGGGGCCTCCACCACCTCTCTGGGCAGCCTGGGCCAGTGTCTCACCACCCTCCCGGAGAAGAACCTCCTTCTAATGTCTAATCTAACCCTGCCCTGCTCTAGTTTCAAACCATTGTCCCTCATCCTGTGGCACCATGCCCTGGCAAACAGCCCTTCCCAAGCTTTCCCTTCAGGCACCGGGAGGCCACTGTGAGGTCTCCCTGTGGCCTTCTCTTCTCCAGGCTGAACAGCCCCAGCTCTCTCAGCCTCTCAAGTAGCCTACAGCATGTTTTGGTTAGAGCTGGGAACTGAACCCCTGTCTCTCAGTTCTTCCAGTTTGTGCTTCTGTCACTCCTTGTTGCAAGTGTGATGTCACCTGCTTGAGCAAGGAAGAGTGTTCTAGGCATTGCTTCACTGAAAGTCTCCTCCAGTATCTGGCAGATATTACTACCATGAGATAATCTAAACCTAAACTATCAAAAGAATGGGAGAATCTTTTCCCTATGGGAGAGAGATGAGATTCCACACGAACATATGTTTACGAAAGAATACTTGCACTCAAAACATGTAGTGAATGCTTTTCTAATTGAAATGGTCCCCAAAGCTGAGCTACCCAGGTATTTTAGAGATGAGAAAGGGGATAGGATTCTAGTGGCCTTATTAACACAGAGGTAACTGCCTGTTTTATTGAATACTGGTGGCCCATGTTTAGCATACAGCAGTAACAAAGACTTCAGTTTTGCTTCTGTTTTGCTGGAAATAAGGAAAAGTTGTTTGTGCGTACATACTGACATCTGCATTAGTAAGCAATGAAATCTGATTCATCCCACCTTTTTCAGTCTCTTTATCCCACAGTTAAAGTTATTGCTGCTTCTGACTAACATTTTGCATTTTGAGGAAAATTGTTTAGGTTTTTTTTAAAAGGAGGTTGGAAATAGCAAGAGATGACAACTGGTGATTGATAGACAAATTGTGTGAACTGTGCTGCTCTCCTTCTGACAAATGCCAGTGTGGATTGCAAAGCAGGGTGAAAAGCATCATGATGTCTTAAGAGAGAGATGAAATACAGTGAAATTAAGCATAGATGATATACAAAGGCCAGGCTGGATAAGGTACTGAGGAACCTGATCTAGTGGGAGGGGTCTCTGCCCATGGTAGAGGGTTTGGAACTAGATGATCTTGAAGGTCCTTTACAACCCAAACTATTCTAAGACTCTATTCTATTCTATTCTATGATACTATATCAAACCAAATACATCTACATGAGTGACCGTATTTATACAGGGTATGACATTTACATGTCCAAAGCAATGTAATTTGTCTTATTTTCTTTAAATGGCAATAATTAATTAATCTGAGGCGACACCAATCTCCTGCAGAAATACATGGGTGCATGATTACATGAGTTAGTGATGGAAAATCCTCCATTCAGTCCATAATTCTCCTCATATTTTATTTTATCTGAAAGCAGTCTTACAGCTTTATCATCAGAGTGACTAAAATTGAGCATCATCTGTAATTAAGTCAATCCTCCTATTATTATTCATTCCATCAATGGAATTCTTACATGACAAGGGAAAAATTAAAAAAAATATATAAAATCAGCATGAATTTCAGCCTGAAATGATTACTGTTTTCAGTAAATTGCTTTAAAAATGTTAATATACTTATCTTTTTCACATTAATTGCAGCAATGGGCTGCTCTATACAAAAGTTTCAGTGAGAAATACAGCTAATACAGCTTGAATTTCTAGCTCAGATCCAGTTTCGGTGATAAGAAAAACTTATTTGGAGTGATATAATAGGTATACTTCTTTCTATTTTTGTCTTGTAAATTTTGTAGAAACTGGGCTCTTAATCCAAATTGCTTTGCAATTAACTTTGTAACAGAATAATGCATTTAGTAGAACAGTCCACAGAAAAAGGAAATGTATTTAAAAGAGTGATAATATCAAACCATGAAACTGAATGACAGCTGAAGCTGTGAAAGTAAAATATATTTCCTGTGCAGGTGGCAAAAAAAAGGATGAATCCATATATCATACACATTTATCATATGTACAGACTTCTTAAAAAGACTCAGTTTCTGCATACAAGTGAATATAGAAATAATGTCTTTCTTTTTAGCACACATTTTGGACAATAGAAAAATGAATAAACTTTCTTAAAATTGTAAAAGAATATATTCATAGGGTAGTTATATTAATTTCTTATACATTTCCATTAGTTTTTTCCTACGAGCACTCTCAAAGCCATTCCAGTGAGCTGCTGAACCCAGCAAAGGGTTTACAGGGGACTTGCAGCAGTTGGTTGCCCCACACAACACTGGCTGCTGTTGAAGTAGGACTCAGAGCTCTGGAAGTGCAGCAATGACAATTTATTGCTCAGGTGATATAACTGATGCAGCATCTCAGAGCTTTCCTTAATAGGAACAGCTCCAAGACAGCCTTTAAATTAAACCACTGGTCTCCAACATATTGAACTAATCTTGTAACAGGAAGGAAGGAGAAAAGCAGGGAGTATGGTTGATTTATTTTTTTACTTTCTTACTTATAATAAGAATAAATCAAGGAAACCACAGCAGGGTGCCAAGTTTGTTTATCCTGTAGCACTGAGTTGTGCTCTTTATAGCTTCTGGGAGCTGCTGCTTCTCTATCCGAAGTACACAACTCTAAATATACTTGTATGAACTGTTTAAGAAGAAAAGTATCTTGTTAAGAGGGAAAGTATCTGTTAGTGTATTTAAGCCTAAGCACAGATGAAGTATAATGAACAATCTGTTAAATGTTAATGTAATTTATCCTTTCTTAATTTACAGACATGACATATTGCATGAATTTAGCGTTAATCTGTTTTAGACACTCATTTGTTTTGACCTATGTCCATAATATATTATGTACCTTGAGATATTTATCTTATCACTTTTAAACAAGATTACAATTAATATGACACACATGAGTTTAAATTAGTACTCCAACTAGAGATGTGTGAGTAATGAATTAGCCACAGTCTCAAACTGTTGGCAGACAATTTAAATTGCCTGCCTCTTCCTGATGCACGATCTGGAATCACTAAATATGTACATGGTCTTAAGTCAACATGTTTTTTAGAACAGTGGCTGAGCAACACTCTTTAAATACTTTCTTCCTAAGAGAAAATAACAGAAAAAAGTTAGCTTGGGACTGCAGAGTCAGATGTCTGACTGGAAACAATTTTTCCCCAGATTTGTTTTGTCACACCACATTTGGTTTGCTATTGTAAGGTCAAGCCTAAAAAGTTAAGTGCTTGCCTATAGGAAGCAGGAATTGTGATATCATTAGAAATACCGAATTGCAGATAATACTTTCTATCTGTACTTGTCACTTGTCTGGTTTTTGACAAGAGGAGGCAGTTTTGATGGGCTTCCCGTGGTCCTAGTGTTTTTTATCCTGTTATCCAATTTTCTGCTGCACTGCTTTCCTTCTGTCACACTGACTGCTAGCCAGCCTCGCCTCCTTTCCTGGAAGGGCATACAAAGCTTTTCGCTATAGTGGACAGAAATAAAAGGAAAGGCCGTAACAGGGCTGAATTTTGATAAGTACCTTATGTCCCCTGTTCAGGGTAAGTCCTACAGGATCTATATATCACCTGAAGGACTTTCAAATCTTATAGAAAAAGGAACATTTATGGAATATGAGTATGTAGAATCATATAATAGAACCATAAACAGAGCTGGAAGGAACCTTAAAGATGATCTATATAACCAAGTATATACTTTTTAAAATCAAAAGAGAGGTTTTAAAAAAGACAGAAAGCAATCTGTGATTTTAAGGGGTATTTGTGGATGAAAGGGAAACATTTAAGTCTAGTGGCCCTATATTCTCTGAAAAATTCACTAGCAAAAAAACCTCAACCAGACCACAAATCATAATGTAAGTCCTAGTGTATAAGTCAATGAATACCTGATAAATTTCTAGCCTTCTTTCAGGTTATAACATCCAAGAGTCCTTGGATAGGAATTACCAGCAGCTTTCCATTTTTACATGTTTACATCTGCTTTAGGTATATCATGTGCAAAACTGACTATAGTATCTCCTAATAATCATACTGGCTCCTGTCCACTGAAAAAAGTGTAACTGTAGTGCAGAGCTTGAATTATTACATGAATCCCATGCTTTTTTGTTATAATTCTTTGTCAGACTGTTTTAAATCCCCCCCCCCCCCAAACTTAAGGACACAAGCATGGTGATGAAGGTAAGGCATCAAGGCTGCGTCTGAACTGGCAAAGCTAGGAGCACTTTTTTTCCTCCACCAAGGTAAATGTTTCATTTAGACTAAATCATGAGGTTAGGAGAGGTTCATAACAGCCAGCCCACCTCTCACCAGGTCCTGGGTACTTTGGGATGAATTGGGAAAGCAGAAGAGAGGGGAGAGGCATCACACAGTAAGAGTTGGCTAATAATATTGCTCTTGGTGTTGATAAAAAAGAAGATACTAAATGGAAAAACACGTATAAGCTAGAAGGAACATAGCTCCACTACTGAAAGAAAGAACACCTTATGTGGTCCCAGCAACACTGATAATGATTGAGAACAACTTTCCACTTATTTGCTAAAATAGCTTTTCATCACAGGGAATTTATAGCTCTTGGAGAGCATCTTTTGCATCTCTTGTATATTCTTCTTCTTGCTCAATACCAAATTTTGCTATTAGGGTAGAAATAATTGCCCTGAATATCTGTGAAAATTTGATAATGTCATTTGTAGGGAATGAGACGGCATCCCAAGGAAGCATCCAAATCCTTTTTAGTCACCTTTACAACTATTCTGAATATGTGATAAGCCACAGATTATAGATAAAACCTGTGTTTTAGTCACGAGTTGGGCTATAATTTAGTAGAACTCTTTTTATAACCTTATTTATATGAGGATTTTTTACACACCATATGGGGTGTAGGATGCAGTTGGAACAGACTGGTGTTCATTAATCAGTAATTCATCCTTCATACAGAGCAGCATTAGAGTTAAAAGTAGCAAGTTCTCTAATATTCTTGGTCAGGGACAGCAAACGCTTGCAAGCACTTACACTGCTGCCCTTACAGGGCTTCTTCCACTGCTACCTCCTTCCTTCCCACAGTACAGTGAGAGTATGGAGTTAAAGGGGCTGCAAGGATCAACAGTGACACTGGTTCATGAAGAGGCAAAGGTAATACAGCCACAAACTGAGAATAGTTAGTCATACACTGAACAAATCTGGGATGAGACCACAGGAGTTACAAAATATCACAAGAAATCTGACCACATCAAAGAAACCTGAAGGTATTATCAAGCTTTGAAAAGTCAAGAAAAAGGAAATCAGATCAGCCTAATGCTTGAATGTTTGGTAGGCCAGAGAAGAAGAAACATTGCTATAAAGAAATGCATAGGATTTGTATTAGATACTGTAATTGGCTCTAAAGAGGACTACCAAATATATTAGCAGGACATTTCTACATATTTTTGTCTTATTTTGTTTTATACTATCAAAGATCTTAAGATATTGTGAACAGTTAGATCTGTTCAGTCTAAATGAATGGATAATGTGTGGTAGCTACAATGCCTCAGATTGCAGTCAATAGAGCATGCACTGAGGAGCCCTCTGTAAGGTCTGGGAAGTGTCTTCAAGACAAAAAAATGTCTCTGAATTCTTAAATATTTATGTAACCTATAAAGGTTTTATCCTTACATCTAATCTGTAATCTGGCACTGATTTATTAACCTGTTGTTTGTGTGCTGCAGAACAGATCTGCATCCATATACCTTCAAGAGCTCTTTAAAAATTTTCGTTTCAAGAGCAGGCTAGATGGATATAAATCAAAATACAGACATCATAAAGACCCATTCCATTAAAAAGCTTAACTACACTAAGACTGTCCTTTTCTGTTGCAATGTTTCTTGTTTTCAGGTAGCTTTTAATGCTGGTAAATCAAACATGACTGTGATGCATACTTGAACTTCTGGATTCTCCCTCATAATGAAACCCCAGATGTCTTGTGGGCATCTTGTCTCATTAGAATGATGCAAGGTATTTAATGTTGACACAGCTCACCTGTGATGTAAGGCAAAATGTTATGTATCTGGATTTGAACAACCCATTTCAGAAGGAATCTGGTGATTTTTAGACCAGAGACCCTGGTCTGGTAATTTCCATGGCTTTAGAACAGTACTGTCTCCGACTCAATAATAGAAAGAATCACAAAAGACAATTTGTCTTCTAAGCAACAGTTAGAGCATTAAATGAACAAAGAGTTTCATCTGGCAATTAGTATTCCTGTGGTGAACAGGGAGAGAATTAGTCAGAGATACAAGAGGCTCAGGCTGCAAGAGCTGGAGCAAAAGGCTCGGTGTGCAAGCTTTCTGATGCTCCAATGCCTTTTCTCCTCCCAGTTTGAGAATATCTTGCATTTATTTTTCACAATAGGTTAACGCTCTCTTGCCGAAAGAATACATTATGGCTCAAACAGTCATCTGTGCTTCAAAAGATAGGCAACAGCTACTGGAAACAGCAGGGCTCTCTGCTGTGTTTTTAGTCCTGAGGCTGATCAATAAGCTCTGGTGACACAAGGGAGGAAGGGGTAATGCACTCACACACTGCTCAGCCCCAGGAATGCAGAAAGGATGAATAGAAAGCTAAATGTTTCTTTAAGGAATGAGACCCAAGCACAGATGGCACTCTGTATTCATGGAAGGCTCCCACATGGTGCAAAGAATTAGAGCCTGCAGGGCCTCATAAAAATAATGGAGTCACCTATACACAAAATCTTCAGCCTGATCCACTCTCAGCTACATTGCTGTAAGAATGTAGGAGTAAAGGTATTAAAGGCCCTGGAATAATGTAGTGTAAAGCTGTCCTCAGAGCTACCCTCATGCTCACTCTGTGTAGCACTTATCCCAAGGGCTTAGAGTCACTGTGTCATGAATAAACCAGACAAGAAACCTAAAACTTCACCTTTAACTCCCATGACCCAGATCATGGATATTATTTGGGGCCATGACACTCTTGTTGCGGTGGAAACAATCCAGAAATCCAGCTTAATGGAGCATCTAGGGGTTTCACAGGGATAGGACTTAGGTCTTATATTAGCCATTTTGAAAGCAACATCTTTATAGTTCTTTTTTGTATCTCAGAAGTAGTGTGAAGTCAAGAGAAGGAAAACAAAAACCTTGGGCCTTCTTGTCTGGTAATCATCAGGTGCTCTCAAGAGGAAAATAAACTAATGTCATGCTCATCCTTCTAAGCTGCAAATCAGAAGAATATATTTCCACATATTACAGAATTTCTGATGTCCTAGAACAAGTTAAAACTTTGCTTCTGAAGGAACTTGGCTAATTCTGGGAATCTGTGCCTTAGTTGGAAAAAAGCAGAGTTTATCTGCTGGACATTTGCAGTAGATATAAATGATGTGTGCCACTTAGAAACTAATGTTCGTGTTCATTTAAACAAATCAAATCTTTCCACAGTTTCCACGTCACAAAATTAGCTTGAACTCCTTGAATCAGTCCTACAACAGATGTAAGAATAAAATAAAATTATCGCTTGATTTGATACAAAGACTCACAGTTTAGATGTGTCTTTGAAGTCCTCTAGAAGATCACCCATCAAATAATGTAATTTCTTCAGAATTTAGGTGCTGATGGTGTGTTAGTCCTGATTTGTCCCTTGTAATGGGAAAAAACAGTTATGTCATTATCATGTTCACTGATTGCTTTCAAATGCACTTGTATTTGAATTTCTTGTTCTGCAGAACTCCTGTTAAAAAACCAGAATGGTAAAGTTAAAGTGATCTGGGGATATAAAACCTCTTCCACTGCTACACACTTAGATCTGCCAGATTGCACTGGAGCAACAGACCAGGGAAAAGGGAGATGAAACTCCCGCACAGACCCTGGGAGTTGTGCAAGTTCCTGCCCGAGAAAACTTCCTTTCCAGAGATCTTCTCAAACACCAGTGAACTGTTGTGTTGTGTTTTTCTGCTAAAAGGAACCCTCCACTCTGGGATGCCCCTTGAGATGTGCTCCCTCAAGTTCTGGACCACAGAGAGCTCACAGGAGTCATGAATTGATTTAAATCCACCAAGACTCAATTTCTATTTCTTGGTTCAAAGTGCTGATGGTGAGGTGCCAGCTGTGAGAAATACTTGGTTCTGAAATACAATTGACTTTGGACAGAAAAAAGCATCATTGGATTCAAGTCCAGGCCCACCATCAATCTGGTCCAGACACGTTTTGAGTGTTTGAAGTTAGGATAAAATTGGAGAACAAGGGATAAGATTGTTATGCAATGGGATTGTCCCTATTTTTGCATAACAGTGTGTAGCTTAATTACCATGTCAAATGGAGGCACTGTTAGCTCGATACAGTTCCAAAGTTCCTTCCTGCCTGGCCATATATCAGCACTTAGAAAAGCTCATAGACCAAGGAGACAGCTCATAGACCAAGGAGACTGCTCATAGCCTGGCAAGGCAGCCTGCAGAATCCCTCTGTGCCACCAACAATAGCAGATGCTGTTACCAGGAAGGACAGAAGTACAATACATTACTCATCAGACAGATTTTTCCACAGGTGCTATAATTTCCCAGGTGGATGCTAGGTTGTTCATTTGATGGAAACACATCAAAGAGCAACATAAAGTGCTAGAGGTTGGGTTGTTCTTAGGCATAGAGCTTAAATACCTGGTTAAGATACTTGAGCAAGAATAGATTAAATATTCTTTAATTTAGAGACTGTAGAAGTGACAGTCTTACAGATATACATGCTTATGAGGCATTATAGAGCCAGCACATAAACTAAGTCGGAGTAATTAAGTAAGAGGAAGGCGAAGGGTGAAAGAAAACACCATCTGCTAACTCTCGATCAGTCACTTATAAGCAAACTGCAATATAATGAAGGCCATTGCATTCCGATCATGAGTAGATCCTTCTGCTTGGCTTGTTATTTTTCCTCAAAAATAGTGCATATGTTTTGTAACAGTTTGGTAAACACAAGAAAAAGGAAAGAAAGCTAAAAATATCTGCTGATCTGTAGGAAAGGCAGCAATTGGATGCTTCATAATAATTTTTGTGTTAATTTTTATTCCTTTATTCCACAGGCACTCTTAATCAATAGTTTGATTTGCAAGAGAAGAGCTTGATTATGCACTGTCAGCAGTTCCACATTGTCATAAGATCATTGTATTTGACGAGTGAATCCAAATCAACATTAATTCATGACATTCCATTCTTAGTTATTTATGGCCATTAACTGATACACTGATTTTATTAGCTGCCAGTTAAATGTAGGGTATTCATGGAATCTTCTCTTGGGCTGAAATAGCCATTGTGTTTCAAGTCCATGCATTTTCTAACACAAATGATGACTTTCTAAGCTATTAATATAGAAGACTGACATAAAATGGCATACCCACCTGTCATGTCAACCACCAGCAGTCAGTAACATATGTTAACACAAGGCCAATGTTGTTTTAATTAATACTTATAAAATGGGGTTGGGGGAATCAATTAATAATCTGATTAAATGCAAAGAATTCAATTATTGTAACAGGTAAAATTCATTGCAGCACTGTCATCAGTATTCCAGTCCTGCTCATGAAAAAAACAGGTGAATGACTTCATTTTAGAAGGAATGTCCCATAATACACAGAACAATGTTCATAATATACCCTTATAGTTAGATGGGGGTTTTTAAAAGAGATTATGTTGAGACATGAAATTACTGATACAGTCTTTTAAAGACACTTTCAACCTCCACTTGCTGTAAAAGATTCAGTCCCAGTGATGTTAGCTCAGACTGATTACAAAATCAATGGAGAATTTTGGTACCATGGCACAGGGTGTGAAGTAGGTTATTTGTAATGACACTTAAAAGGCAATGTCCCTGAAAATTTCATTTGGGTGGAATTAAAAAAAGAAAATCTCATAACTAGATAATTTTGAATTAAAATCCCATGTGCCATTTTGACTGTTAGGAGTTGATTTTGGTATCCACTTCACATAGTAGAGTGCCTCTTCTGACTGAATACAATGTGTTGATCGTATTCAGTGTGGAATCAGTGTCAGGGTCCTAATTGCTTCTTTAGCTTTGGAGTTACCAGCAGTGAAGTTCTCAGGCAAATGAAGCCCGTGGAAGCAGGGAAGGTAATTACCTCCTGCTACATCTGGAGGAGGTGCAAATACAGCTGCTGATGTGATGGAGCTGCACGGTGTGCAGCTGACAACTACAGCTAAAGCACTGCTGGAGAAAATCATAGAATCATACCCAAAATACATATATTTTTCCTGCACAGAACTTCTTGAGGAAAGGCAATGTGTTGCTTAAAAGTGCCACTAAGCAAGATAAATCCAAAATTTCACAGATTTTGGTTCAAATTCATGTTCCTGGTGATGTGCCACTACTTTTCATTGGTTACAGAAACAAAATGAGGCATATTTTGGAGTAGGAAAGAAGATATGGTACATCTACACTAGTCATTAATTAGTACTTTGAAGTACTTGAAACACTTATGAAGATGCCTTAACTCTTATGTTTTGCTGTTTGCAAGCACTCTTCTTTTGGCCTAATTTCAGCTAATGACCTTTAACTGTGAAAAGACACAAATACAATTGTACTTTAGATGTGCTATTAATGTTCTCTTCCAAGTCAGCATTTTTGCATCTTTGCCATGTTTAAGAGCATGTTAGCATGCTTACAAAGTTACGCTCCCAGAGATTACAAAGTAATTTCAGTGCATTTCAATTTGGTTTTAAGGCTGTCGAGGCTGGAGGATTAAAGCAAAATTCTTGGGCTGATGATATTTCAGCTCAGCAAACCAGGACAGCTCAATCTCACACATTAATCAGAAGCCTCTTTGGATGCTCATGTAAGATTTGAGGACTCTGAAACAGAGAAAAGAAAAAAGCCCATCCAGATTGCTTGAAGGAATAGTTTTTTCTCTAGAGGTTCATTCTTGTTACTGAGGTAAAGTGAATCGCTCCCTCCACATTCATGGAAAGTAAGCTATCACCAGATGAAGTCTTTCCACCAGTGGATCTCCCTTCCCATAGCACTGTTTGCCTTGCAGCTTCCATAAAAAGAAACAAAAACCACTCCAAGGCTCTTTAAACATGAGGGGATCTGCTTTCCAATCTCCACATTACAGGAAGGGAATGATAAATGCGCAGGGGCCTGAGTTTCTCTCATTCAAGCATAAAAACTGCATTTCTCCTTGTATTTAACTTGTATCACACAGTCATCACAGTAGGGTGGAATTCTTCTGTGAAAGAATTTTGTGGGACCAAATTCCACAGCTAAAATTTGATTATCTTACAGCTTAATACAGACAATGCATCTTTGCTGTGATTTTATTGTCTTCCTAGACTTGTTTTGGCTTAGGTGAATGCTATAGTGAGCTCCCCCTTGGAAAATAACCCCCTTCCTTACCTATTTGACATCCAGAAACTTGAAGAGATTATTTGCTGCCTAACATCATAGTCAATTACTTTTTAAAAGACAATTTTACCAGTTGGCACCCAGCTAACTGACTGTAGCTGCCCACCCCTTGGAGGCATTCTCCCTAGGTTAGCTCTGAAGCACACGATGGGAGCAGATGCACCATATCTGTTAGGTAAAAAAGAGATGACATCTCCACATAGGAAATAATCTGATTTATCCTCTGGCTTGCTTATTCTGATTTATATAAAGGCAGTGACAGGAGATTTGTAGCTGGCTGTTATTTCATCTCTAAATTCCTGTTGTGATCCCATTTCTATTAAAAATTGAAAAGGGGAGGCAAAAGTGTATTTTAGCAACATGAAACACACCATTCTTGCCTGTCACACACCATTATCCCTGTCACACATTCCTCACAGGGAGAAAAGGAGAGGAACATCTCAGCACAGTCATTCTGGCTACTAAGGTGAGAGTAAAAGGCTGCCTTTTCCTTAGTATTCAAAAGTCCAGGAATGTTACAGAAGCAGGAAAGGAATGGATCGGATGGGCGTGTTTTAACGAAACAGGAAGAAGAGGCAGGAACATGAGCCAGACCAGTAAATGTGAGAATCTCAGATAAAAAATAAAAAAAGAGAGGGGGAGAAAGTGTTCTTTATGTGAGACACAGGTGCCACCATTTCTGGTTGTAACAGAAGCGCCAAGAGACTTCATAGCCGTGTATTCTTTCATTGACATTTTTGGGTTAAATGCCAGTTACACCCTGAGGTAGTTTTTTCTTTATTGACCATTTCTGTTTTACAGTGAAGAAATTAAGCACTGGAAGCCACTGTGAGTTAATTTTCTTTCTAAGGATTGCCATGTTTCAGATTTGGTGTGAAAAGATCATCAATAATATGTATTGTTTTACTTATTGCTAGGCAATATTTATACCATTTAAGGACTTTTTCACACTTCCCACAGCAGCTGAGAAGAAGCATAAGCAGAAGAATGGAATGGCCAATGGAATATTTCATAATGCAGATGTGTTCAGTATATAAATGGGATTTGGTCAAGGACCATTATCGCTACCTATTATTACTGCTTGGGTGAAGGTGCGCAACCATTTCACTGGGCAGTAGAGAGTGACTTGTGGTTTGTATATTCTTTTGCTATTACTATTGGTATTTTCCTTTTCTGTCATTCTCCTATGAAATTGCTTTTATCTCGACCCATAAGGTTTTATGAGTTTCTTTTTCATTTCCCCTTCTTTTCTCCATCTTTTCCCTATGCTTCTGGAGGATGAAGGGGGAGTGAGGCAGTGGCTGCATGGTCCTGGTTGCTGTCTGGGGTTAATCTACAACACATAACTGACTGACTTCAAATTCCGCCTTTTGCAGCTTCAGTTGAGGGGTTTTTTTGTGAGCAAACAAGCCCTGAATTATAACTGATAGATGCAAGGCTGTCCTTTGACTCACTTGGCTGTTTGCCTGAAAGCCAGAGGGCAGATGAAAATGTATGAAAATAAATGAGTTAACAGGAATATCTGCCTGTTATTAGAATAAATGGGATTTATTCCTCGTGGAATTACAGGTACAAGTTTACCACCTATTTACTGCTGTTCTAATGCTCTGTGTCACTTCTTATTTTTTAAATAGAATTTTCTATTTAAAGTTATTTTGGCTATCTCTCTAAAAGTAATGCACTTAAATATCAGAGGAGAATAGTTCCAGAAAGCATGCATTGATCTTTAATTATTGTTTTGCATCTCTTAGCTCATGATGATTTTCGAAGCCAAATTCATCTCCAATATGGTTACAGATAAATGGGAGTATTCACTGAGAATAGCAATACTATTCAGTATTGTATGAGAGACCTTGATTGAAGATGGTAACCTGCTGTGATTTCTAAGCTCAGGGGAATGGGAACTCTTAAAAGGATATGTAACCAAAGCCTGAGCTGTGTTTTATTAACAGTTCATGAAGTCTGGGAACTTTCTGAAATGCATTATGACTTAATGAATGCTTTGCATGGTAAGGATGTACACTTTTAATGAAATAGAATGATAAGAAAGCATTCAGTTGAAAAAACAAATTAACTAGCTGAAGAAGATTTACATTGCTTTACTTATAGGTTGCACTCATCGGGATTAGATTCAGTATCTGCACCTTAAGAAATCAGTAAACTGAGTTTAAAGAATTTCCTTTTCATAGCATAAATAATTTTAATACACCCTAACACATTGTAGAGGTCTTCTATAAGAATCCCACTTAGTCACACAGGAAAAAGGCTCAGTCAGAAAAGAAATGCATTGAGTGAATTTGGATGTGTACTGGTTTTCAATGGATCTGTGCAGCTGATAAATGTTCAAGAGTTCAAACTGCAAATTCTAAGGTCCTTCTCAGGGTTCAGACAGTTAAGATTCATTTGCAGTAGAGTAACTTCAAGGAGTACCAAATAAAACATCTCCCTGTTTATTTTTGTTTTGTCTTCACCTTCCCAAGTGAAAGATTACACCATGGAAATTAGAGAAAAGCATTTTCCCTGCATTAATCACTTGCACTCAGTTTTAACTTTGTTTCAGCTGTTTTTCCTCTTTATAGTTAAATATTTCCTCTGGGTTTTTCAAACACTTTTTTCCCCCCAAAACCAGCAAAGATATTTAGAAACAGAACAAGGTCTGTTTGCCACTACAGCCCATGAGTTTTACAAATTGTTAAAATATTCCAAATGCCTGAAAATTCACCTCCTGAAACCCCCGGTCTCACTTTTTAGAAGTGCAGAAAGCAAGCATTGACTTTGGTGGAAATTTATCAAGCATACTGACCTCTGCAAGGTTTATCTCCTTGGTGAAGAGACAGTCAGACACGTCTAAAAGGGGTTTTTCATGCTCCATTACAATGTAGTGAAAAATCCCCGTATCTGACTGGGAATTTCAAAATATCACATCTGAATTACAAATTTGCAATGAAATTTGCAACATTTTATGAGCAGTGAGGATTTGACACTTTTACTGATCAGATTATTTACTTATCTCAGAACTTCTGCAGATGCTGTAACCCTATAAGCCACTCTGGGCCTATCTGCTGCATCTTGTGCACTCCACTGAAAAAATTGTTCTGATCACAGGAAATTTTCCTGAATAAAAGACATCTTGTTTACATATAATGGTGTCATGTCACCAAAATTGGATTTAATCTCTGCTTTGTGAGAAGTTATAGGTTCACACTTCTTGAAAAATGCTGTGATGTTAAAGACAGCTTCTCTTAAAATGTTCTTGCTGTGCCTGAAATTGCCATATAACTATCTGTAAAATAGCATTCTAGTGAAAAAAATTCCTTATTATAAAAAAATATACAGCACATAATTCCAATTGTAAGTACTGCTAAAGCACAGAGAAGAGAAGCACATTTTGGCCTCAGCAAAAGGCAAAGTGTGACATTTCTTTTAAACAAGTCTGTAAGCAATCCCTGTAGCCAGTTGGTAGCTGTATGAAGAACTTAACCTAACAGAAATTCATAATGTGCTCTTGACAAGAGTAAGAGAATATGTTTAATATCAATTCATGACCATGTTTGCATTCATATGAATGACACTTTCAGAAGCAGAAACAGACTAGACTTCTAAAATTCCTTCAATCAAAATGTATAAAAAAGTTAAAATTATTCTACGAGGTGAATCTGGTGAAAAATAAATGTTATTAATAATAATTTAAATAAAGCCTCCACTAAAAATAGATCCCCAGGAGACAAAAATCTCAACTAAACATCCTTTTTCCCCATGACATCCGGCAGGATTTCTGTATATTGGAATTTGCCCATGAGATATTTATTATTTCTGTGATAACTATAAAAAAACTTGTGATAGTTTCTGAAGTCGTTCTACTTCAAGTCAATAATAAAATTATTATTTTTGTAAACTTTTGTTTGTTATCAGCTGACTATAGCTCAGAAATAAAGGAATAAAGGAATGTTCTGGCTGGCCTCTCCTATGGCAGCTGAAAAAGATTATATGTAAAGTACTCAGATAAGTTCAGCAAAGCTGTCCCTCTCTAAAATCAAATAATTAATCTTTTCCAGATTGGCAGTAATTCAATATTGAGTACATAGAAGCTCAAGCTTAGATATTTATGTGGCACCTCATCACTTCAGGGTAATATATCACTAGGTTAAGGAGCACTGAAGACCAATATTTCAGTCTTTGCAGTGTCATTTCCCTCAGCTGGTATGTCTTTAAACTAAAAATATAGTGGTGACAGATAATGCTTATTAACTTGATGACAAACTTGCCTTGAAATGTCAATAACATTTCCATTAATGGCAGTCAGCAATTTGACTGATAAAAAGAGAAAAGGCTACATTTAAAATTCAGCAATGCATAGCCAGGACATTCTGGCAGTGACCTGGAGAATCTGGACACTCCATGAGTAGCTTCTTTGTATTTGTTCTCAGAGCAATGACAGAATAAAGGAAGCTCATAAAGAGGATAATACTATTTTAATGTGTGATGTAGTTATAAATTAAGCACAGATCTGTGGATTTATAGATGTGCTTCTGCCTGTGTTTCAGCATCTTAAACCTTCACAGACAGATGGGAGTTTTCAAGAAACTTTGTGGCTGTGCAGTAACTTTCCAAAGGGCAGCACTAAGTCTGTAATTTCCAATGTATATGTTAAATGTGATTTTAAAAAATATCAATGATTGTTATGATGTAGCTACATATCTTTAATGACAGAAGCATCAAAACCAAATAACCAACACAAAATGATCATTACTTTGTCATCTGGTGATGTAAAACCCCCACATCTCAAGACAGATTTACTAAGGAGCAAACAATATCTCTAAATGAAAATTTTGCTCGCACTACAAGTTCACACAGTGGTCCCACAGTCCAGTGTTTGACTTCTAATTGCTGATACTCCAGAGTCTGAGAACTGCAGCTCCAGAACACAGAATCATAGAATAGTTTGGGTTGGAAGGGACTTTAAAGATCATGATGTTCCAACCCCCCCTGCCAAGGGCAGGGACACCTCCCACTAGATCAGGCTGCTCAGTGCCATCTCAAAAGGTTTACTGTGACACTTGGGAGTCACAAAAAAATCACCTGCTCTGGGGATACAGAAGCCTCTCCTAGATCTGGCTCTACATATTCTCTGCTTCCCAGAGCAGCAGTACAGACCTGTTATGGGTGTAATCTGTCACATCTACAGGTGCAGAACAGTCTCTCTATTCCTTTTTTTTGTCTAAGTGCTATTACCTTACCCAACAGAGCTGATAAACCTATGTCAAATTGAAGGGAAGAGAACTTCAGTTCACAGTTGTGCCAATTCACTAACTGCCACAGAAAGGATTTTGTTTATACCTCAGATTTTAGCAGCAGGACATGATATTATAGTCAACAAGGACTGTTATTTATTGAGATGTGTCCTCTGCTGGGATAAAACTCACCTCTGCTTGGTAGGCGTCAAGAGCAATTAACATTTCCTGTGCAAAACATTTCACTATGTGCTCTCCCAAATGCTTCAGTGATGAGGGGAGCCCATTTTGTACCATCTATAGGATTCACTCCTTCATGTGGATGAACACATAGACTATCTAAACTAACTTTTAAAATGGCAAGTGACAGAGAATGTATCACAGTCCTTGGATAACTGCCATTGCTGATAACAACACTGGTTTTATTTTAGTCCAAGCGGTTCTAGTTTTAATGTCAGCAATCCAAATCTGTTACCTTCTGTTTGATACTCACCTATAGCCCACTGACAGCATAGTCATGCGCAGATGTGAACTGGTACTTCCAAGTAAGAAATTCCTCCGTTTCCTCTTGTTTAATACTTCGCTTGCTGATGTATCTGATAAAAGTTGTCATTTATTCTTTCCCTTTTATTTAAGGAATAATATCCTCAATCACATTTGAGATGAGAACAACGATTTCTATGCTGGAATGGTCAGTAAAGTCAAAGGGAGCCCAGTTCTAAGCAAATCTTCTTCTTGAGGGGAGCAGCTTCCAGCATGGGGTTGTTTCTGAGATAGTGCTGACAGAGACAAATATGTAAAAAGTAGGTGTCCCTGGTTTGTAGCTTCTGCTGAGCTGCAAAGGCAGCAGGAGCTGAGAGCCGTCTCCTCACAAAGGAAAGATTACTTTTTTTCATGTGCTGTAGGGGTGGTAAGCAAATTGCTGTCCTGCCCTGAGCACCAAAATGTCTTGCCCTATGTAATAATAGAGTATAATGATGTTAAAGTTGCACATCATTTAATGCAGCAGACAGCTACAGCTTCACAGCTGAGCAGACCTGCAAAGAATCGTATGATTGTGCACAGAGGAAGCTGTATGACATGAATGTGATCTGACACAACTGATGAAACCTGACAGTATGTATCAAGCTAATCATGCAAAGAGCAAATATAGGCTGTTCTTAGAAAACAGGTTTTTGAAACTTACTTGTTTTCCAAAATACTCCATAAAAGCCTAACCTTTTGCCCAGATCACTGAAGGTAATGGAAGAATCTTCTTTGATTTCATGGGTTGTTGGATCAGGCCCAGAGACTGCAGTAGTTTAGCAATTTAGGGAGGGTCAAGGTAGGAGGAGAGATTCAGAAGGGAGATGAAACTCATAGGGATAATTATCAAAATGAAGCTTGCAAAGGCCCTTCTCCCATTGTGAATGCCTCTGTTTAGCAAGATCAGTCACTCATTTCCACACCAACCAAATTTGTCCAAGATTAGGAAAATAATAATAATAATTTATGAGCATTTTCTTCACACCTTTCATCTTCAAAACACCTTATAGATATTCACTAATTAATCCTCACAACCACCTTGTGAGTTAGGGATTTTTGTACCATATTTACAGCATTCATCAAGGACTCAAAAAAATCCACAAACTAGAAAAAAAGAAAAAGAAAATCAGCAAATTATACCCTCCCTGACTATATGAGTGTTTACCAAAGACTTATAGGCGAGAAAATGCAATGTGTCTTGGAAACACTTCTGTCCCAGTAACTCTTGTGTTCTCTCAAATGTAAATACATATATATCATATCCTTATGAATGATATCCAGTTTTACATTCCCCTAATATTTTAAGTCTTCATCATTGTAAAAAATATTTAGTACATGAATTTTGAAACAATTACACAGTCATTGTATCTTTTACAAGTCACTATGAGCATCAATTAATTATACTTTCCTATTATAGATTCCTGGAATATCAAGAGGATCTTTGAAAGTATCTATTAACTATCTATTTGTCAGCTGAGCACTGGGAGCATTAATGCAGTGGTCCTAAGAGACTGTAAAGCAGCTGTGTTTCTCAAAGCATCTAAAAGGACACGTGAAATATTGCTCGTAATGTCTTTATATCCAGTTTTACATTCATTTTGCACAAAAAGAAGCTGCTAATGGGAAAAGGAGGAAATGTTAATTAATTCTATCCTTATCCTAAGTAATGCAGGTTACTCAGAAACACATGGTGTCTTCAAATCTTTCTAGCTGGCATGCAATGTGGAGAAGGAATTACAGTGAAGGAGAAAAAACTGCAGAGAAATTGCAACTGCTCGAGACTCCCCGCTCCTCATGGTGTGCCTGAATTGGCACAGATACACTGAAGGAGATGGGTCTCAGCTGACTCATGCCAGGCAAAAATGCTGCATGCCTTTGTGGTCTCAGAGACTCTTCCTAATGGGCAGCTCTGCTCTTTCCAAATGAAAAAGAGCAGGCTGAGTGGAGAACCAATTTTCCTTTGTTATTGTTTCTCAGATTTTCACTTCATGCATGGTCTGGAGAGGAAAATTAAACAAGTTGCTTCTAATTTGTTTCAGAACAGAGAGGATTTTCTTGTACTTTTTCAGGACACACACAAAGAAAATCATGCTTACCAAGGTGAAAATAGTTTCATTCAGCATGTTAAAAAGCTTCTATTGCACTGAATGCTAAATATTATTCTTGGGAAACAGAGTGAAATAGGTTCTACAGAAGCTGTTCATGCATCATTCAAACCAATGATTTTCATATTACAAATTACTATGAAGTAAGGCTACAAAAATGAAGTTACTCACTGGATAGCTGTATCAGTTCAGAATTTATTAACTGTCTCCAGAAGTATCTAATCCCTTTTGTGATCTTTCCTTCCCCAGAAATCATAAGGTTTCATTAATCTGCTAAATTTTGCAAGTGACTCCTTCTCCATACTGAGGTTATAACCTCCAAATTTCTGCTTCCCTCCCCTCTGGCCTCACTCTTGGATGTGGCTGTTCCTTGTCCGGGACTCGGCCACCACTTGCTCTCTTGCTTCTTAAACTTTAGCCACGATTTACAAAAAAAATTTTGGCAAGCCATATTTTTATATGGATTTTTTATTGTATTCAGTTTCACTGAGATCACTGTATACTTGCTGCCAATTCTTACCCCCTACCTTACAATTCTACAAGTTTGCTCCTTTTCTGGTTGGTTTGTGATTCTGGGGGGATTTTTGTGTGGTCACAATGAAAACAGGCTGTCAAAAATAAGATTATCCATGATACAATGTCACAGAGTACTCTGTTTTGCTCAGGAGACATTCTGGATTATATTGTGTTGTGCATTGTCAGAAAATCACAGAATCACAGAATGTCAGGGATTGATAGGGACCTCAAGAGGTCATCTAATGCAATCCACCTGCCAGAGAAGGAACACCTCGATCAGGTCACACAGCAGAGCATCAAGGCAGGTTTTGAATGTCTCCAGAAAAGGAGACTCCACAACATCTCTGGGCACCCTGTTCCAGCATTTTGTCACTGTAAAGTAGTTTTTTCTCATATTTATGTAGAACCTCATGTGTTCCAATTTGCACCCATCGCCCCTTGTTCTATCATTAGAGGTCACTGAGAAGAGCCTGGATCCATGCTCCTGACACTCACCGTTTCCATATTAATAGACATTAATGAGGTCCCTTCAGTCCCTTCTCCTCCAAGCTAAAGAGATCCAGCTCCCTCGAATTTCCTCATAAGGGAGATGCTCCAATCTCTTCATCATCATCATGGCTCATCACAGAGATGATTAGAAATTGCTGGAGTGCAATCTGAATGGCCAATTAAACCTCTGTATCCTCTGTATCAGAATGAGAAATAGATAAGGGACATGACTCAGCTAAACCAGAGCTTTCTTTGCAGCTCACCTTCTTTTTGACATCACCACAACCTATCCATGGTAGAACATGACATTTCACCACCTGACATCCAGACTGCAGTACATCCATATATGTACATCTAGTATGTATGGCAGTACTTGTAGTACATGCATATGTAGTAGTGTCATTTTTTTATGCCAAAGAGGATTAAACACTTTATTATTCTGAATTACAAAGACTTTATAAGGGGATGACTGAACAGCAGAAAATCACACAAAGAGGTAGAAAGTACACAGGACTTCTGCCCTGGCGTGTCTATTGCATACGGTGTCTATTTAAAAAGAAAGTGAATACTACACTGAGTAGAAAGAGGCCAGAGATAGAGTAATCCAAAACAGTTTTGAAAATGTACATGAAACTCTAGAAAATCAACAGGTGCTAATTCCTAGGACAATTATATGCTAATAGACTCCATAATTTTTTCAAAGTTTTGTCTCTATTTGGTATTGTATATGAAAAATACAGCAACAAAGCAAAACTCTGTACATTTTACCCCTAGAAAAACCAAGCACCATGCTCTGCATGCTTTCAAAAAAGCAAACTTTGGAATGGAGTAGTCGTGCAGAATCCATGCCTTTAAGTGCTGACCAGTATTCTGCTTGTGTTGTGCCAACCAAAAAACTCTAGTGAGAGATGTGTTGGGAGTGTAGACTTGCAGCTAAGACCAAGAAGCTGGGCAGAATCCCCTGTAATGCTGAGTTCTCTGGCACAGTTCCTGTTTTGTGTGCATGTTCCTAGGTGTGCACTCTGCCTTAGCATGAAATCTGTTTGTGTATCTCACTTCTGTATTCAGTGGTGTCCCCTGGTAAGTCAGTACCTTCTCAGATCAGTTGAATATTCTCTTGCACTAAATACCTTCTCTTTTATCTTTCTCCATAAGCAGAACTCCATTCCAGTTTTCTGTGTTTGGAGGCCCACCAAACAGCAAATCCCCAGACTTTTTCTCTTTCTGCTTAGTACATCATGTGCTGGGCATCATTCCTGTCCTTGGGTTTGCAGAACAGCTGGCAGCCGAGCTAAGAAAGTCAAAAATAGAAGAGCTACTTTTGGGGCTACCTCTAGTCTCCATGGTAACTCTGCCAAACTGGCTTCCCCTTCACTTCAGAAGTATTATTCTGAGAGGCTTGACTGATTAAATAGATAAAATATTTTGTGTTTTCCTTCCCAAATAATTTAATTCTTGTTTCTAATGAGATTATTGCAAAAGTAGATTTTTGGAGTGAAAGGTGCCAGGTACTTACTTGTCTTTGATGTCCTTGTTTCCTTCTCTCACTCATAGTGGCAGGGACAGCTCACATATTCAATAATGGATATGGTACTGCCTTTTTGGAATTACATAGTTACAGATAAATATTTACACTTGTAATGATGCAAAATCTAGTAGTCCTGGAAATGCTGTCCCATCTACCTTGGTCCTAGCAGAGTTCCCTGGGATGTACCA
The DNA here is from genome assembly GCA_013400935.1 of Turnix velox. Lineage (NCBI taxonomy): Eukaryota > Metazoa > Chordata > Aves > Charadriiformes > Turnicidae > Turnix > Turnix velox. Next base: position 86,259 of record VZTY01032685.1, read on the forward strand.
TCCTGCAGGTCAAGGTGTGCTCAGGGAGGCAGAGCCAGGTCAGGATGTGTATAGCAGTAATTTTAGACACAGTTTCAAAGACTTGTGATTTATTCCCACCTGTCTGCAACTCAAGGTCATAGCACTCATTTCCAAAAGTTGTCCCAGAGAGCATATCACTATAATTGCACCTACAACCATAATTCTTCCTGAACTCTAGTGTTTAAATTCTAAGTTCTTGACTCCACAGCACTATATGAAAATACGTTATCTTTTTTTTTAAAAAAAAAAAAAAGTCAGAACAATAAAATTATTCCAGCTTCACTGGATTAGAGCTGCACGGATCCTCAAGCACAAAATTAGCATCTTTTTGGTGATCTTAGCTTGAAAATGAAGTATCAGAATCTGGAAAGTGCATGCGATTTGGTGACTAATCAGTCATTTTTCTCCAATCCATGAATTTCCCTTTTTTCATAGATGTGAATTTTTTTTTCACTTCATGAAATTTTTCAGTAAAGCCATTTGGACAGTTTGCATTCAGCAGAACTCATTCTGAACAACATGTAGGTAATGGTGCAAAAGATGTGAAAGGAAAAAACACGTGCTGAACATATGTATCCCTCTGATGCATGCCAAAATTAATTAAAAATCAGCCCCTAATTTGCTGTGGGATCTAGACAGTGTACTGCTTTTTCCAGATGTTTGTAAATGAGTAAAATATATTCTGTATTGTAAATCTGCATTTTGTAGACTCTGGGAAAATATTGTCCAAGTGTTGTGCAGTCTCAGGTCCTTAAATAGCAACAGTCACTTTGTTAAGAATATAGTTTATAAATCCCAAATACAATTGAGGCCCTTCGAGGATTGCTCATTTCACATTATGGAGACTCAACCTAAAATGCCGAATGGAAGTTCTAATAAATCACTCGGAGAATACAAGTTCTTGGGCTATTCAACAGGAACTTGTCAGCCCTTCTTCTGAAGAAATACAAGCAGTAATTTCAGTTTATCCAACATCACTTCTGAATACAGCACAATAATAAAAGCCATTTTTTTTTACATTTTTAGACAGCTAGTTGATATAGATACTATTGGAAGAATGCAATTATTTCAGCAACACATTTTTTATGTCCTATTTGCTGAGTCAATAGTTACTATTTGAGATTTTTTGAACCATTCAGTTTTTCACTCTTTTTGGTTACTATTTGCCATTTTATATTGCAGATAATAAATGATCATGCACGTTGATTTCAGTAATAGCAGTGAAGGTGGAAAAAATATCTGAGGCCCAACTAATTTTGATAGCTCAAAATTAGAATAACGGATCTCATTGAGTAGAGAGTTCCTAATTTAAGACCAAGGTCTGGTAATGACTAGAGATAACTGATGCTGAAATGGATACTCCTCCCATGGTTCATTACTGGCTCTATAGTTCCCTTGGACTGCACAGGGCACTGGATCTAGTTTTCTAACTTTCCTTTTACTGAAGATGTGAGCTCTTTAAAAATGACACTACTATAGTGCCCTTTCTTTAGCACTTAGCAGTGCTTATGCTTTTTCTTGGCTATATTCTGGGCAATAAAATAAAATACATAATTCATTCTGCATTTCTGGCTAAGACTTCTTGTAGGAAGGGATTTTCTCTGTGTCCCCTTCTGACTGTGAGAAATATCACAGAAAGTTCAAGTCACAGATTCTTTAATGTTGCAGAAATATCATGAAAACCTGCCAGATTTTAGCTTGCTAAAAATATTGTGGCCAGGAAGCAGCATTAACTCACACTATGCTCCCAGGAATAAGAATGCTGAAAGTTCTCAGAGTATTAAAAATCTGAGACTTTCTCAATACCTCAGAATACATTTTTCTTCTATATTGTTATAGAACCTCACAAGTAAAAGGGCTGATTCATTATTTGTTTTTTTCACACAGGTTGTATTAACAAGCACACTTTTAATATTTTTCCTGTCATTTTAACTCTACAACAGTGGAATTCTATGGTCTATTGTACCATTTCCCGATAGACCATAAACCACCCTAATACAAGTGTTTCCTCCCTTGCTTTCAGCACTGATGGACAATTGCATCTGCTGATCTGCTACATGAGCAGAACTCAGTGGAGAAACCTTTCATAACCATTGCCTGTGCAGTAGGGAGCAAATGAGGAAAATAAAAAGAAAAAGCAGAAAAAAAAAATCTCACAAGGACTCCTGATCCTCTCACCTGACATTTAATGAATTGTACTAAAGGAACATTTCTGCTTATTTTTCAAGATCTGTTTATCAGTTGTTTTGCTTTCAAGTATGTTTGAGGCAAAGAAATGTTAAGTCTTGTTTTGTAATAGTTGGAGTCTCTCTTTGACATGCAATGCTCATACTGTTGGACTTGTGTTAATATCAATGGGACTATCCAATGTCCACAGACAGCACCTTGTCTAATGAGAGCTGCTACTTGTGGTAAATCATGTTATTTATTAAATAACTTCCTCTTCCTCCCCAAGCCTTGATTCCTTAACAGAGAAAATAATAATCCATTACTAAATATTATATTCCCTGGTATCTGCTGAGATCTAATATTTGTATTCAAAGGTATAAATTATGTGACAGAAGAGTCATTGTTTCCAAAAAGTTTTGCATTCTGTCAGGGAGTGTAATTGGTATAAAACAACAATAATACCTGTCTCAACAATGAACTTGTAAATAATGAACCTGTAGTCAACAGAACTGTAACTTGTGAAAAAAAGATCTTTGCAAGTACAGAATCTACAGGAACAAGTGAAAGGCAATATACCTAGGCAGAAACAATTAAGAAGTTTAAAACTGTGGTTAATATTTTCAGCTGCCTGTTGGAAAAGGTGCCAGCACATATTTTCTGGGAGTGTAAAAGTGAAGCTCTGTTACATCATTTCAGAGGCAGAGCAGTGGGGCCAAGGCTGGGAATTTACAGTCAAGAGGGTGTATTTTGGACAAAGGCACTATCATGCCTTCTATAATTTGCTACAGTGAGAAAACAGCTTGGGGAAAGTCCCTGGCTGGAGAAGCAGAAGGACAGATAATTCCCTCAGGAAAAGTGAGAATGAATGGAGCAGAATATAACCCCAGAAATACTGAGAAGGCAAAAATTAGCTAGCACTCATTTAATCCTTTAATAAGCCACCATTTTAGACTATGATTTCACATCATGATGCATCAGGGTTCTGAACTCTGCCTCCCAAATTAAATTCTTCTTTCCTTGCAAGGTCTAGATAGGTTGTTTCATCTCATGATTCTAACATCTTAAGTGTTAGAATCATCAATACCACTGTGACAGATGCCCCATAAGAAAGTCACTTATATATAGAGAGAGATAGATATAAAAATCTTAAACATTTATGCAGGTCCCTACCTAGAAACTTCTATAAAGGAATGTTAATGAATTCTGACTTATGTTTAGCATTGTAAGCCAGTTTCCTCATGTCTTTTAGGGCTCCAAAGAACCACCTGTCTGCCCATGGCATTAAGCCAGAAAACAACTGCATGATTTACACCCGCTAATTTCCTATAAGCTGTGGGAGTGTAACCTTCCCATCTTCTTGCACAAAAGATACTGAGAACCACATTATTTGGCTGGGATATTTTTTCCCAGAAGAGCTCAGTGAATGAAATATTCCACATACTCCTGCCTCTACATCCTCAGAGCCTGATAGGGATAGTATTTCCTTAGGAAAGCAACTACTATTTGCCATGCAACTTGAGAAATGCTAACTGTGTCAAGAATTTCTGTGCTACTGCAAGACCCTGACTCTATAGGTTCATCTCTATAAAGGTAGGTAGACACCTAAATCACAGTACTGTTAGAGCAATCAGGTACCTGAAGAGGTTTCAAAATTTGGCTGTTATGCTACAGTCAATTTTACTCCAGATCACAGTCCCAGAGATGAAATAGTGAACCACGTTTTCCATGTCCATCTTTACTAAAGGATTTGTTCATGACAAGTTACTTACATTAGATCAAAATTCATTTCATGCACAGTTCTTGACCATAATGGAAGAATTAATCAAATATTATACAATTTAGTAGGTTTAAAAAAAACCCTGTAAACAATTGCTTTAGGAGAAGAAATATACCAATGAAACATAGAGAAAACCATTTTCACTACAGGAACATCACACAAGACAAATACTTACTGCAACTTCTCTAAGTCCCAAATCTCTATAAAATAACAGGTCAGAGCAACACATAGGCCAACCTGCATAGAGAGGGAGTTTCCTTTCAGACTTGGGACTGCTGCTGCATGTGGACATGCTATCCCTCGCAACTAATGTCAGAATTTTCAAGTTATTTCCCTGCACAGCTTCTAGGGGATAATCTTCTCTCACGGGTACAGAAAGGTCAAGATTTTTCCTCTTGATTGGCAAGATAAAAGCTTACCCATAAGTCTCTAAAATAATTTCTTCTCAAAAGGTTCCAGCTGGCAGATTAATCTATTTATGTGGTGTTTTGTGCAGCTCTCTGAAGATCTACAACCAATTCTTTTGACTACTACTGCTCTGCACAGCTCACTCTTTCAAAGAGATGCACAAGCTGGATAGAGTGAAATGTATCTATCACATCAGCATAGGCTTTCTTCACAGATGTCTGCAACCTTAATTTCTCCTTCTGCTGTTCCATGGTTAAATACAGATTTAGTAGTAGCTGTCTTAAAATTCTGAAGAGTAAGAGGAACTGCCCTTGTACAACATAATTTACCTCTGGTAAAAGGGGTCATTTTTTAACACCCTGAGATCCTGGAAACATGTTGAAATTTTCTTCCCATGTCCACTAGACAATTGTACAAAATTGCAATCACACATTCCTCATTCATCCAACTAAATGAGCATGATTTCTAACACGAAAAGTCCCTGCACCCCTTTTCATTTGTGGCCTGAATAGTAAAAAGATAACTTGCTTCAGAAGCCGTTTTCAACAGATACAGAGTTACACAGACTTAATTCATCACAAGCTGATTCAGCATGCGGGATGGTTTAAACCACCCCCAGTTGTCCTGAATATTTCTCAACAGTTTCAACTCTTGAATTTTATCTGCTTTTATCTCCTCTGATTTTCCACTCAGAATATTTCCTTACCTCATTTTACTCCCCAGTACCATGTGTTTTCAGTCATTGTGTTTTGTTCAGAGCCTGTGCCTTAACTCAATAGCACTGCTAAGCACAAGCTCCCATCTTAACACGGCAACTGGTTCCAGCTGGCTGATGCTGGGGACCCTTGGAGACAGAGCTGTGGGCAATTTGCAGCCCTTCATGATACACTGCAGCTGTTGGCTCACAGCAGAACTTGGCTCAGGATGGCACATGGATCCTCATCCCCCACAGGAAAAATGTACCCTCAGCCAATCACTGCTCTTACCTGGCAATTGATAACCCAGAAACTCAGCTCTAAATAGTGTCCGAGAATCATAGAATCATAGAATAGTTTGTTGTTGGAAGGAGCCTTAAAGATCATCAAGTTCCAACCCCCCTACCATAGGCAGGGACACCTCCGACTAGATCAAGCTGCTCAGTGCCATGTCCAGCTTGGTCTTGAACACCTCCAGAGAGGGGACATCCACAGCCTCTCTGGGCAACCTCTTCTGGTGTTTCACCACCCTCACTGTAAAGAATTTGTTTCTTATGTCGAGTCTAAATCTACCCCCTTCCAATTTACATCCATTGTTTCTGGTCCTCCCATCTGATATCATATTAAAAAGTCCTTCCTCTGCCTTTCTGTAGGACCCCCTCAGGTACTGATAAGTTACTATGAGGTCCCCCCTGAGCCTTCTCTTCTCCAGGCTGAACAACCCCAACTCCTTCAGCTTGTCCTCATAGGGCAGTTGCTTCAGCCCTTTGACCATCCTCATGGCCCTCCTCTGGACCAGCTCCAATAGCTCAATGTCCTTCCTGTGTTGAAGGCTCCAGAACTGGATGCAATACTCCAGGTGGGGTCTCACCAGTGCCAAGTAGAGGGGCAAAATCACTTCTCTTGACCTGCTGGTCACACTCATCTTGATGCAACCCAGGATTTGGTTGGCCTTCTTGGCTGCGAGTGCACACTGCTGGCTCATGTTGAGTTTGTCATCAACTGACACACCCAAGTCTTTCTCTACAGAGCTGCACTCAAGCCACTCTCCACCCAGCCTGTATCTGTGCTTGGGATTGCTTCAACCCAGGTGCAGGACCTTGCACTTGGCCTTGTTGAACTTCATGAGGTTGGCATGGGCCCACCTCTCAAGCCTGTCAAGGTCCCTCTGGATGGCATCCCTTCCTTCAGGTGTATCAACTGCACCACACAGCTTGGTGTCATCTGCAAACTTGCTGAGGGTGCACTCAATCCCACTGTCCATATCTCCTACAAAGATGTTAAATAGCACTGGTCCCAGTACTGATCCTTGAGGAACACCACTCGTCACTGGGTTCCACTTGGACAATGAGCCATTGACTGCAACTCTTTGAGTGCAACCATTCAACCAGCTCCTTATCCAGCGAGTGGTCCATCCATCAAACCCATTCTTTTCCAGCTTGGTGACCAGGATGTCATGTGGGACAGTGTCAAATGCCTTGCACAAGTCCAGGTAGATGATGTCAGTTGCCTACCGATGCTGTGACTCCGTCATAGAAGGCCACGAAATTAGTCAGGCATGATTTGCCCCTGGTGAAGCCATGTTGGTTGCCTCCAATCACCTCTGTATCATCCTCCATGTGTTTTTGCAACACCTTTAGGAGGATCTGCTCCATGACTTTGCCAGGCACAGAGGTGAGACTGACTGCCCTGTAGTTTCCTGGATCTTCTTTCTTTCCCTTTTTAAATATGGGGGTTATGTTCTACATAAATATGGGGATTATGTTCTACATGGCCATATATGGCTATGTAGAAGCCAGATGCTACTACAAGGAAACAAAGAGGAAGCTGCATTCCTTTCTGTTTGGTTACTAAAATGAATATGATTAGCTGATTAGATAAATTAGGTTGTGATATTTCAGTTCAATTTAAAAGGCTGTATTTACTTAGTATGTTTTAACATCTATTCTCTCCCATCCCTTATTCCTGTCCAGGTCAACATTTCAATACTATGTTATAACTATATATTATAATCTAAATTGTTTAGGTTCTCATTGCTATATGTAGCAATGGAAAGTTGTTTTATCCAGATCAAGATGGTTATGTATTATTTTTACTTCCTGACAGTACATTATTTTTTCCTCCTTCGGCACCTTTCCTACCAGGTATAAGAATCTCACAAGAGATGATCAGATGTGAAGGAGCTCATCGTTATTTCTTTGCTGGCATTCAGATTTGGCGGGTACATGAGAAACAATAGCTGCTAGGTGTATCTTATCACAACTGGGATTCATTAATAAGAAGCAAAACCCTTATGACAAAAGTAACATGAGGGGGGAAGATGGGAATGTCTGACACATCTTGCAATCTGATTTCCCCTTTCACATGCTTTTGGCTGGCTGTCAGGGTTGCATCTCACAAGGCAATTGCGGTGTGTCTTATCTCTCTCTTTCTACCAAGAAATGCACATTCATGGGTCAGAGAGATTGTTTGTTTCTTCACTTTTAATCAGTGACAAGGTTTTTGTCACTTAGTTGTTCACTATATTTCCTCCACAGGTAGCTGTCCTTAGGCTCTGATCAGGGTCCAAGATACTTCTGAGAAGGGTTCTGAGAAGGGTTGTAGTACTGGGGGTTCTTCCAACTGGTCGTTTCACACCTGTGTGTTAACAGATGCCATTTTTTAACTAAGAAAGGGCCAGAATTTACTTCCTGCAAAAGAAATTATCATGGTAAGAAATACTACAGCCAGGCCATATTGGTACTTAATGCTGAGAAAACGGAAGTGAGGGTGGTGACACTGGAACAAGTTGCCGAGAGAGGTTGTGGATGCCCCCGCTCCAGACATGTTTAAGGCCAGGTTGGACAAGGCACTGGGCAACCTGATCTAGTCGGAGGTGTCCCTGCTTATGGCAGGGGGGTCAGAACTAGATTTAAGGTCCCTTCCAACCCAAACTATTCTGTGATTCTAAGTTCATAACTTAGCATGGGTAAGTCACCATGACCAAGGGGAAGACATGCACATAACGTAACAATTCTCAGATTTTCTTAAAATTCTTCTACTCATTCTCTAGTTATTAAATTCTTGTGAAGAAAAAGAAAAAAGGAGAGGGAGAGAGAGAATAGTGTGCTTCCTAGGATTTGTCAGACCTCATGTTTTCTATTCTCATTTATGCATTGTGTTCATAGCATTAGGGATTCATCAGGTTACATGGATTTGTTATGAAGGTCAGGTCATGTGTTATCATTGTAAGCAGCTGCACTGGAACTGCAGTTGTTATTTATAACTAATGGATATATTATTACAGTAAGATATATACTTAAAATGTAACTGCAGTATTTTTTCTTTAAAAGCACATCTTCAGTGCTAGGGATCTAATTCTGTACCTTCAGTTCTAAGTAAATTTTGCTATACCAAAGATCAAACACTTAATACTCATGAAATGCCTTTCAAAATATTAGTGTCAAGAGCCAAGTAAATGCTCAATTTTCTGCAATTCCCAGACTCTCATACAAATCCAAGTTTTCCCAGAGCTCTTTTTCTGATGGTCACAATTAATCCAGCAGCTTTTTTGTATATGCGCTTTTGTTAAAATTACATGCAGTAAATTATATCTTTCTAAGGCATTCTGGCTGCACCAGAATCACTTGTAAGAAACCACCTAACCAGCTCATCCAACAGTCTGAATTTTCAGAGTCCTTGTAATGTTTAATGTCTTGCAAGTATGAGAGCCCTGTTTCCATATGGCTGCATGTTTAAGGAGCATTTCCTTTAGTCTATGAATCACAGGTAGAGGTCTCAGTTTCTGCTACAAAGCTGCATTTAATGATATACAGGTGATATCTTCACAAGTAGATTAAGTGTAGCTGAAAACAGCAGAGAGAACATTATAAAATTCCACAGAGAGGATATCCATCTGCAAATGATGAGCATTGGGAATATATCACATACAGTATTTAAAAGAGTGTGCTGATTTGAAAACAGAATTTGTTTGATCAATTTAAGAGGTCCCAAAATGGTCCTTGATTTCTGCACTGAGCTCCAATGTTGTACAGTGAATGGCTGTGCTTTGTAAAACACTTTCGTCTTACAATCAATACAGTAGAAGAAAGAACCTGTAAGTCCAGCAAGGCAAATTTACTGGACTCACTGACACTTGAATCCATATTTCAGTTCTAATACTCCATTTTGCACTGAAATAATCAGCAAGTCTGACAACAAAACATTCAGCCTTCTCCAAGCTAAAGAAAAGCCAAGAAAATTATTCACAAATGTTCACATGAATACTAAATTGCTTTTCTATTCAAAAGTGTTCACACCACTTTTGATGATTAATCCAGGAACATTTGTGCTAATGGACATCTGCCCACACAAATGTTTGGCTCTTCGCTAAGTGACAACTTATTTTATTTGCAAATAAGGTATGGGTGCCCCAGTAGGGCACTCCCCATCATCCAGTCAAAGAGTCGGAACTGTGCCATGTGATTTAGGTTACTAATCTTATATAATGAGTTCTGAATAGGCAAAGACATAGTGGAATTAACAGTTGAGGAATACCACATGAGTAGAAATGAGGCCTGGCTGGGTGTTCGGGTGAATGATTATTTGAATGCAACAGCTCAAGACCGACTTGCTCAATAAGAAATAAGCAACTAGTGATCACATAAAAATCTGGGGGGGAAATGCCAAGTTGAAACCCTTCTCTGATTCAGTTTGAGACTTCAGTCTGAATGCTTCCTCAGAAATGCACACTTGCTCCAACCTATGAAAAATTATTCTGTTCAGTAGAAGCTTTCATTTCAGTGACATCTTTGGAGAAAAACATATCTTTTACCAGTGCTTCATCACAGCTTTTAAAGCAGTAATTATAAAATCATAGAATAGTTTGAGTTGGAAGGGACCTTAAAGATCACTTAGTTCAAACCCCCCTGCCATAGGCAGGGACACCTCCCACTAGATCAGGCTGCCCTGTGCCTCGTCCAGCCTGGCCTTAGACACCACCATGAAGGGGGCATCCACAACCCCTCTGGGCAACCTGTTTCAGCATTTCACTACCTTCACCAAAAAGAATTTCTTTCTTATATCTAACCTGAATCTACCAACTGTCAAGGAATGATTCTTCTGTCCTGAGACAGGTCAGGTCTCTCCAAATTTACATGTTGAAGTGGTTGCATTATAAATACTGTAATATCATTTAATTGCATTCTTGATTGTTCTCACATGTCAGGAATGGTCAGGTCTAACCAGTACTTGGATGGGCAAACTCCTAAGCAGCTTGACACAGAGCAGGTTGTGGTGATTCAGCATTAGGGACTTACCCCATGGCTGTCTTCCAGCAAGGGCTGATAAGTCAAACTTTTCATTTTGAGACTAGTCTTGTAGTCTCTGCTTCTCCTGCAGTGCTCCTTGTTATTGGTGGGATAATAGCTGTTTTACACTGAGAATTTATAGCAGGCCTAATTCTACCTGATTTGAAACTGTCAAACTGACTTTAGAGGAAGTAATGTGAAATTATAGAATCATAGAATGGTTTAGGATGGAAAGGACCTTAAAGATCATCTAGTTCCAACCCCCCTGCCAAGGGCAGGGACACCTCCCACTAGACCAGGCTGCTCAATACCTCATCCAGTCTGGCCTTAAACACCTCCCCAGGGAGGCGGCAAACACAGCCTCTCTGGGCAACCTGTTCCAGGGTCTCGCCACTCTCACAGGAAAGAACTTCTTTCTTATATCCAGCCTAAGCCTACCTTCTTCCAATTTTCATCCATTACTCCTAGTCCTGCCATCTTGGACCCTGTTAAAAAGACCTACCCCAGCCTTTCTGTACGCCCCCTTCAGGTATTGAGAAGCTACTATGAGGTCCCCCCTGTGCCTTGTCTTCCCCAGGCTGAACAACCCCAACTCTTTCAGCCTGTCCTCATAAAGGAGGTGCTCCAGCCTTCCGATTATCTTTGTGGTCCTCCTCTGGATCTGTTCCAACAGCTCAATGTCCTTCTTATGTTGAGGGCTCCAGAACCGCAGAACTCCAGTTAGGGTCTCACCAGAGCCGAGCAGAGTGGCAAAACCACCTCCCTTGACCTGCTGGCCATTGTAAACCTAACTGTTCCTGTGTAATTTCATTTTACTTTTTGTTTTCAGTCATTGGATAGTGTTATGTCCCTTTAAGTGGTTCCCCTCCTCTACCCTAGAGGTGACTGAAATTGTGAAAGAGATGAAGTTGTCTCTTTGCTTTCTATACTGTATCTGATGTGTTTATGTCCTTTCATGAGGAGTTCTAAGCTACTATATCACCATCACTACTGCTATTGTACATGTGATAGCCTGCAGCAGCACTATCAGCTCAGTTTCATTCGTGACAGAAAAGAGAAGCTCTGAGAAAGCAAAGGCATAATAACTATTCATCCTGCCTGAATATGCCAGCAGCATTTGCAAAATTCAGCAGGGAAGTTGGTGAGCTGTTTTGGTCACTCTCTCTTCACCTCTGTGAAGCTGCCTCCAGTGCATGCCTCTCTCATATACTTGCATTAATACCCAGTACTGGTTAATACTAAATACTGCAATAGGCAAAATGAATGCTGGTCTAGCCCATCATGTCTGCTCTTGTGTTTCAGTAATATCCCCAAGGAGAACTGGACAAGCATTTTTTTCACTTCTTCTCCTTTTTTTGCCAACCCGCACTTTACTGGGTATTCTTTGTCAGCTGTTCTTTTTCCTTCCTGCCCTCGGTACAAACCCAGCATTGTGTAATGTGAATGAGGAACAAGGGTGGTGCAGGCTGCTTCTGCGTGCCCCCTGCCACTCTACTTCTCTTGTTCATTAAAAGCTCCTATTGACTTTAAATCAGTTCCACAGGGCTTTGTGATGACAGAAATTTGCCCAGAGACAATTTGGCTGGATTTTGTTTTCAGACTTCAAAGAACATTATGCTTGTACATGTAGTTCAGACAGAATTATTGATAAAGTTGGAGTGGGATTAACAGAAAGTGCTGCTGGGGCCATGGCTGTAAAGTCTGAACCTGTGGCATGTCATGGAACATTAGGTTCTGCATCTGACCTCTAAGGCTTCTCAGATCATCTTAAATTTGAGACCAAGGGGTTTTTTTTGTTTGTTTCCAACTTTTTACCTCTTTCATGTTTTTCACAGAGATTTCAAAGATATCGATTTTTACACAGAAGTTTTTGTATTCACCTTTCACTACAGGAACTTCAGAGTGCAGATGCTTGTCCCAGTCAAAAAACATAAATCTATGACCATGATAAGTACAAGTATTACCCTTGTATTATATCATCTTTATTATGTATGTCTATTACCTATGCAAACTTATTGTAGTTCACACTTAAATTTAAAAAGCACAGCATTCAAATGAGGCTAACAGTTCATGAGATAACCCAGTCCAGAGTTTACTCCACTGCTTTACCCAGTGTTTTTTACTCCATCTGGTAAGATGTGATAGAGCCAACTGTTGGAAAGCCTGATGGGGTGTTGCTTCCTTCTTGCTAGCTACTTGATAATTCCTGTCAGTCTTCCTCTGCTTTTCTCACCACTGGTGCAAATGGACAGCCTCTGTACTCCCACAAGCAGAGGAGAGAAGCTGGAGACAGCCCTCAGCCCCCACCTGAGCTGTGCAAAGCCTCCCTTCCAGAATTATGAAGAGAGCAGAAGGGGAGGGACCATAATCCAGCCTCCAGCATTTTCAGCCATTGTAAGAATTGCCATGAATCTGCTTTGTAATCAGGTTAAATGACAACAGCACTTTGTTCTTTCTTGTGTACACTTTGTCCTTTCTTGTGTACACTTTGTCCTTTCATCCTAATACACGTGTGCACATGTCCTAGGATGTGCATTTCTATTCCTCTGAAGAGCAATAGCATTAAGCCCCTTTTTCATCAGTATAATTTCAGCAGAAATTGTGTCTGATCTCTTGTGCATCAAACTATTCTGTCAATATCCTGGCTGATTCCCATAGGATAACTTTCTACAGTAAATACTCTAAGTAGATGTATGCTATGTACTTCTAATTATACATAATCATGTAATTAAAACTATGTACATTATGTTTATTTAAATATTATATGCATTTTTTACATATGTCTATCTGCATATATGAACACACATAGAATCACTGAATTGCCTTAGTTGGAAGGGACCTTTCAGTTCATTCAGCCCAACCATCAACTTTACTCTTGCAAGAGCCATCCCTAAACCATATACATATTCACATGTATGTTATTTTATTTTTATCATTCACTGGCACATGCTGTGTCTGAGAGATTCCCTACTGAGCTTATAGCCATGAGAGACTGCTTTGTGTTTGGACCTTTGAGCACTCAAATTGTAACATTCAGACTAAATCCTCAGAGACTAAATCCACAGAGGCACCTTTGAAGGTTCTTGAATCACTCCAAGTGAGTGTTGCTATCCTCTGCCAGCAGAGCACCAAGGGGCAGGAGGAAAGGCTACTGGCATGCCCACCACCTCAGCAGGACTCTTACTGGTAAGCTGCAAACAAAGCCAGCCGGAGGTGAAAGGTACTGTGAGACTTCAGTAATAACTCGCTCCCACCTGTTCATTTGTTTGAATGCTGGAAAACACACACATAGTCCATTGACTCTATGGTTGTGGATGACCCCTGCAACATTTTCTTCTTCACCTCTCTGCTGTAGTCTTTCTCAGAATAGATGTATACAAAGAGAGCTCTAAGCAACTGGAAGCAAATCTTAAGTCCATGCCAAAACAGTCTGCCTCTCAACAAAGCCTTTCATTTGAGGTGTGGCATGATGTTAACCACAGCAGACCTATGGCTGGCTAACAGAGAATTGACTTAATTTTATACAAAGAGGGCAACAGCCAACAGGGCTTTGTATTTCTGGTGAAAGATGAGAAAGAAAACTTTTATACTCACATATGTGAGTAAAAAGGAGAACAGATTTTTTTTCTGACCTTTCCAGTAATGCCTCAAGTGTCTTTACAGCAGACTATCTCCACTCAAGTGCCTCTATCAGACAAACCCACATAAATGCCAGCACAACAGGAGAGGAAATGGTAGAGCCTATGCCTCTCTACCTCTGCTACAACCAATATATAGGGCTTTGATGTTTACTTGTGTTCAAACAGATAAAAGACATTGCTAAATGCACACACAACCCCAAAACACTTCTCAGAACACAAACACCTTTCACCACTAAGTGAAAAAGGCACTTTAACACATTTTCTTTCCACTTTTCAGCCTAGCTTTTCCTCCTCTAATGTCTCACTCTTCAGGTTTTCAAGTTCATTATAAACTCCTAATTCTGTTGTAGACACTTCCCAGCTACTGTTCAACACAGCCATGGAGTCGTAGCAATTAATGAGGAAATTCATATTTCTGTTTGTAAATGCAAGTGCAGGCCTGGTCTATGATCCAGCAAGCATAAAATCAAAGGTCTATGAAATGTCACTCCCTTTGAAGATGCCTGTGAAGAAACAAGTGTGAGGGACAAGTTTCACACTCTTAGTTTTTAGGCCAGCACTGTTATGCTAAAACAGTTCTGTTTTGCTGGGTTATTCAAGTCTATAAAAGGCTGATTGTATCAACTGGCAGTGAGACAATCTGGAGGCCTAATAGGTCATTCGTGTGAGAAATAAGCTAATAATTCAGAGATTTTAGTCGTTTTAACTGGTTTAATTTCTATAATGTGACCTCATAATCTATGTCAATGGGGATTAACACGATCATCCTGAAACTCCACTTTAATGATACTAGCTCAAAATTAACAGAAAAATATCTTTTTACCATGAAGATATAGAACCAAATTTTTTTTTTTTCTACAGAGCTATGGAGCTTTGTTTCAGAAATGCATGCATAAAACATTGTATTTCAATCGTATTTTTTGAGGTTTATTAATAATAATAGAGCTTGGTTGAAATGTCCATATTAGTGAGCCCTAACCTAGAGAACACAATCTTTGAAAACCAAATTCCAGACCTGAAGATACACTTTACGTTCTTAAAGGGCACTTTTCTTCATTGTCCAAGGTAGGTTAATTCTGTCCCTGCTCTTCTTCCCCAGCACTGTCTGCTTTAGATAGGAGTGTCTTTTTTACTAGTAGTCAGTCACTAGAGCCAAGATGAGAGGCAAAAACCTGCTAGAAGGACTTCAGTAGTCTTCCTCTTGTGAAGTGATGAAATTGTAACGCCCTGCTTTGAGGAAGGAGGATGTAAATAAAAGGAAAGCTGAAAAAGACAAACGGGATAAAGATGGGTTAAAAGAAAATGAAGAACACTCAGAGTTACTGCCCTTTAGTGTAATGCTCACATTAAAAATTTTCTTCCTTTTCTCACAAAGCATAATGCGCATTTGCAGACTGCTTAAGAAGCAGTAAAGATACATTTTTACAGAAGCAATGACAGTAGGCAAAAAAAACATGAGGAGGCAAAGGCCTTTGAGAAATGCAACCGCCCAGTATAAACTTCAGCAGGAACTGGATTTCATGAAGGATAGAAAGAAGAGAGTGGCAGCATATAATTAACCCCTTTATCAAATATCTACTATTTTACTCAGCAGCCATTTTAAAATAAGAAGGTAACAGCGGGGGAAAAAAATCAACCAGTGGCATGAAGGCATGGGTGCTCCTTGGTCTAAATGTAAGTGAAAGGGGAAGCTGACTGTGTGTGGTGCTGCACCTAACCCACATGAAGTGTTTTACAGTAACAATTACGTGAAACATTGAAAATGCAATACTTCACTCTACAGTATATCTGAAAGGAGAAACAAACATAAGAGGAGATGAAGGTACTTTAGAATAATATTATTCTCAGCAACCAGGACAAAATTCTGCCTTTTGATTTTTATTTTCAGACATTTTTATGGTTAATATGCAGAATCTTACTGTAGTGTTCCCTCCTCATGCTGGCTTTCTGATTCTGATTTTACTGAGATGGAATTTGGCCTACCCATGCAAAGAACAGGAGGTGAAAAAGAGGTTCCCTGTATTTGCAAATTGGTCTGAAAATTCTTCCCACTGCAAGAGCAAAGCTATTCTCTGTGCTGCATGGGAGTCATTCTGCAGTTCTGACCCCGGCCAAACTTCTTGTCATTTGAATTGTATCTCCCTGGCTGTGGTTTATACTTATGGAGAATTTTCTTAATGTATACACTTTTCCTTATGAGGATGTGAAGCACAGCTGGATGAAAAAAACAAACAATTTTGAAAGTATCATTTGTTTTCACGCTTGAAAGAGCAGCTTCTGCTAGAATATCATTGTGTTTGTATATGCAAGCATAATCAACATTTCTTCTGGTGACTTAGTATTATATTGCTTTTTAAAATGTCTTTTAAAACGGTTGATGAAATCATCTTAATTAAATGATTTGCTTTAGCATCTGCTGCAGTTGTCGTTTCATTTTCACTGTTTTCATTTGGTGAAAAGATTTTTCTTTTCAATCTTGCAAAACAACATAATATCTCTGCGCACATATGTAACTGTAGAATGTATACATGTATTTTTAGTACACGCTGTCCCTTCAGCTGTGCTTGGGTAACCCGGTAAGCTTAATTTCCTTGTGTCTTCCTGATCATGATGCACAGCATGGGGGAACTTTTGTAACTCAATAAAGGAGCTGTGAAATCTCACATTTGCTTGTAGAAATAGGGAAAAAATCTGTCTCAACACCAGCAAAGAGTTTTTAGGAGGCTACAAAAGTTCTTTAAAATAAACACCAAGTGGAGAATGGGACCACAGTCTAATCTAAATGTAAGGATAATTGATGTAAGCTTTGAGCAGATCAATATTTTGAACTTTAACGCTGCTTCCTGTTATTCTCTTGGCTTATT
The DNA here is from genome assembly GCA_013400935.1 of Turnix velox. Taxonomy (NCBI): domain Eukaryota; kingdom Metazoa; phylum Chordata; class Aves; order Charadriiformes; family Turnicidae; genus Turnix; species Turnix velox. The sequence goes on from VZTY01032685.1 coordinate 103,122, forward strand.
TTCGACCATTTTTAGACTCAGTCAGCTGCCGAGATATTTCCTTTGTGTGAAGCTTCATGTTTTCACGAAGAGCCTCTCACAGTACAGTGGCATTCATTGGAAGCAAGTCCAGGAGCTGAATGCCAGAAGAACAGATAGGCTGGAAGACAAGAGGCTGAGACTATTCTGTAAGCTCAGAAAAAGCTAGCTGTTTTCTGCTGGGAAAGAACAGCCAATGTATGAACAAATCCACTGTCTATACTCTAACAAGGATCTGGATCTCCCTTTCTTTATAATAAGAAGTGTTTGTTTCACTCCAGCCTAGTCTTGAACACCTCCTGACTTACAGAGGCTGTACAGATGAAGGGGGGGAAAGACCCACATGCTAGTATATGAATTATTTCACTTAATTTATCAGAAAACTGTAGACGGCACTTTTTTAAGAGAGGGAATTTTTGTGTTTACTTTTTAAAATTAGAGTATAAATTGCAGAGTATAAGTTGCATAAACCATAACAGTGGGATCTTTACTGTTCTCTTGGCTTCTTTTCAAATGTTAAACTAGCTGATATATGGAGTCATTGTTAGGTGTAAATGGTAATCCTTTTAAGGGCAAAAGTTCCTCAGTGCTTTCAAAGGCAGCAGAGTCTGACTAGTGAAAAAATATTCACTGGCTTCAGTAGTTACAGAGCTGAACTGGATAACTGGTTGTGTCTAACAGAAATGGAATGCAAACAAATCCACTAAATCCCAAACAAATCTTTTTTTCTGAGGGCTGAGATGTTAGATAAATGGAAACTGCTGTTTCTCAGATGCTAGTTCTGTTCTCAAGTGAATGTGGCATTTTACATCTGCTAAAGTGCCTTCTTCGAGTCTTGTGCCTAATAGTATCTTTTGAGGGGCAGGTACCCCTCCCTTGGGATGGGCAGAGGTATAGCTGCTTCCTCAGTCTGACCAGACATGGGTGCAGGAGAGACTCCAAGAGAAGACAGTAACACTTTGGGCATCTTCATGGCACACTTCATGGCCTACTGTGAGAAAAAAGCAACAATCTGTGGACTTGAGTCATATGAACTTGAGTCATAATTGGCTGATAGAGTGACAGGAGCCCAGTTCCTACTGTTGATTAAATATACTGCAGTTCTTTGCAGTCTCCACTGATTTGTAGAGGGCAAATCAAAATACATCATTCTTGTGAATTTCAAGTGAAACACAAAATTCTGTACTAGAGAAGGACGAGGCCCTTGCAGCCATATGGACTGTAGACTGCCTGTCTAGGGTGGATCTCTGTGCATGAGGCCCTTTGTAATACATGTTCTTAATTGTGCAAGATAAAAATTCAGCCCATAGGAAAAATACCTTATCAGCAACGCAGTGCAATCCTTTCACCTACTACTGACCGCATGTGTAAATGAAAGAGAGCTATATGGTCCCATTATTTCAATAAAAGGATGATTCTGTATTCCCTTTGGGAAAACTGGAAATTTACTGTTTTCAGGGAGAACTCAGGCTTTCTGAAAGGAACATGTTATCTTACATGATTGTCATCCACACTGTTTGCTCCAGCAAGTCTAGAAAACAGCTCAACTATGAACCACAGCCCTTCCCCTTTCAATTTAACTTCAAGGCAGTTCAGTACCCGTTTTCATCTTATGCATAAAGCATCAACTGACAACAATGTTTAGTAACTAGGTGCTAAAGAAAACAAGTTTACAAAACAGAAACATTGGTTTTGTTATCTTCTCTGGGCATGCAAATTACAGTAATAGATGGGGGTTTGGGTGGAGTTCAGTTTGGTTTGTTACAGCCTATGGATCCCACAACTCAAAGATGACTATGGCATTGAGCATATGACACCTAATTTCCACATAAGACTGGAGCTACAGGTGGCTGATGTAGACATTGCCAAATTAGCACTGAACAAGATTGCTCTGTCCCAGACTGATTCAAGAGCAGTGTGGGGATCAGAACAGGCTGGGAAAGACTTTTCAAGACTTAGAACACTTTCAAGTTTGTAAGACTAAGGACCCCACATTTAGGACCCTGTTGTGATGTGCTGATTGTTGCTATTTTTATGTAAGCAGCAGTGCCCAGAGACATTGGACAAACAGATTGAAAGTATTTTCTTTTTTTCCCACCATTTGCCCCTACTTTTAAAAACATGCTCAGTTTCCCCAGACTCCTGAGCAATGCCCTCTCCCACTTGCAGCAGAATAATGAGGCCCTGAACTCACCAAATGACCACAGATCTCACTCTTCCTTGATGACTAGCCATCATCACTATGATTGCTTTTGCCACCTGAGAAAACTTTAGCCTAAAAGTCCAGACTGAGAGTAAGTAGAGAAATAAGGAAACGGGACATGTCAGTTTTTGCTCTGTGGAATCCCCACATTTGTGGAAAAAAGGAGGGTTGGTGTCTATCCAGTGAAAGGAAGAACACCACAAGAGATGGAAGAGGAACGAGACAGCAGAGGGTCTCTGCAGCATGTGGAACTCTGCAGTGCATTCCCCTTTTTATTAGATAAACGCATGTGCTGCCCTTCTGAGTCACAAGATTGTGGGGAAGTGTTTTCCTAAACAGCTGCAGGCACAGGGTTCTTTTTTGTAAAAGACTAGTTCAAATACATTAAAAAAAATGAAATAATTACATTATTACTGCAAAGTTTCACAGCTGAAACAAAGTTGAAGCTTAAAGCAAAGTGTGTTTTCTTCCATCTACCTTTGCTGAACAGACTGAAAGTGTGACTAAGCCAAGGATTTGAGGCGCTCAGATGGTGAATCTTTAATAGAAGAAGAGGTAATCATCATGGAAGTGGAAAAGAAATGTTATGAGAAAGGGAAAAAGATCCATGGGGTAACAGCAAATTGCTTTAACCAGAACATCTAAAGGCATTTTACATTAGTACTCTGTTGCCAGCAGTTACCATTCACTTCTTTATTGCAGTGTTTTGGGTAGTAATTCTTCACAGGGCAAAATTAGTTCTGTTTTGAAAAATTCTACTCCTTTAGAAATGTGTGACTGAGTTCTGTAGCACTTGTCTCTCAGCTTGTGTACAGCCTGTGTACAGGTATAGAATAGTTTTTCACAGTGCTTTGGAAGTGAGTGTCATTTAACTGACAGTGATTTCTTCACACACGTCCATATAGAGATTTACTTGGCCTCTGTAGCTGTCACTGAATTGTATCACATTACTGCACCTCAAACTGCCAGGAAGCTACAGGCACAGTAATAAAATTACTCCCTAACATTATACACAAAGGAAACATTAGACATCAATTTGACACTTGAGTTTTAGGACCAGTGTTTGCCATGGTGGGTTCAAGCTGGTGTGCTAATCCTTGGCTTTGCTCTTTTGCTGTTTACAGTCTTAACCTCACACTCTCTCTACAAACAGTCTGAAGTTCTCCCTGTTCTGCCCATGGGTGATGAAGAGGATTTAAACTGTGATTTAAGTCCTAAGCATTAAAAGTCAAAATAGAAAAGCTTTTTCCTAACATAAGGGTGAGGAAAAGGTCAGCAGAAAAGTCAGACGGATGGCTGATGTGGTCTGACAGTTCACGTAGTCATAGGGAGAGGGAAACTGTCACAGTCATAATTTGAAGAGAAGAATTAGTAGGAGGTAAGACTCAATATGACTGTGGACAATGTACATGGCTGTCTGTGATGCAATGCCTTCTCATTTCTTAGTAACAGCAACGGACTGAGAAGTCTCTCTGAGCAGTCTGAAGAAAGCAGCAGGCACTTAATGGAACAGACAGTCTGCCTCTGCTTCTCTGTAACTTCACCCTCATGCTCAGCAGGAGAAAAGTAATGAATGTAAAATGCACTGCTGCAAGTGTCACCATGTAAGAAGACCTTAAGCTGAGGATAACACAATCTACAGATGTAGACAGGCTTTGAACTAGACCCCAAACATGTCATCTGTAAGACCTGCAAAGATAGAATCTGCTGATCATGATATAAAAGAGAACACAAGGGAAGTATCAATTTTACTTGTTCTGGAATCTCTAGTGCCAAAGGATAACTAGAATTTGTTTGAGAGAATGAGATTGAGGGAACTTTACCAACAAAACAAGAATGAAAACCCTTGTTTTCCTGTATATTTCAATGTTTACTCCTGGTGCTCTTGCTTTTGACAGATTGCCACAGGCAGATAGCATTCCTGGTTTCATCATGTGATTTAAAACATGTACTCCATAATAAGCACAGACTTGTCAGCACTGTGTGCCTTCTACCCCCTGGCTCCATGCGGCATTGTTCATTTTGCAGACAAGTTATAGCTCTTCCTTTATAAAGCCTTTTAGGAAAGACAAGAGAAGTTCAGAAACTAGATGGAGATCTTGATTTGCCCAAGGCAGAAGAAAGGTCAGGTAGTGTTTCTGCTGCTTCAGAAATGAGACAGTTATCTGCCTATACCCTAACCATACATCCTGTAAGGTGGCTGACAAAAGCATATGCTAAAAGCTTTCATGTCTAAACCAGTTTACTAATCTTGCAAGCTATCAGAAGCCCAACCCATGAAACACAAATGGTGACAAACAGGCCAATTTTATATCTAGATACAGAAGAGAGAAATTGATGCGGGGGAATCAGGTGTAAGATTATCCCTATTTTTTTTTGAACTACAAAGTAAAAATAGAATTATGGTCATACTTTAGTATGGGAAATGTGTCTTCTCTTAGGGAAATGTGATACTGACAGGTATGATAGCAGGTGGGAAGCATCACCTGCCTGTACTGCAAGCACCATGCTTTGGTGCTGATGTTGAGGGTCACATGCTCTGCTCATGAAACTTGTGAATGCCTGTGGATGATTCCTTGCCAGCCACAAAGTTTATTTTTAATTAACTCTTCAATCTGCCTGATATCTGAAATGCTAGAGTACATGTTTCAAAAGCAAGATAAGTTTCTGACAGTAAGACAACTAATTTGCTACAACAGAAGTAGTTTTTATGTTCTCTATTTTAGAAGAAAATATTGTTTAGTGGAGAACTGTCTAATTTTCAGGATCTTTGTTTCTAGACACTTATGCAAATCTTTAACCATACTCCCCTCAGATAAAAACCTGTCATTACATTTGCTTGCAGCAACAACAAATGACTTGATTTAAGTACTTTTTTCCTTTCTTCTTGACAGAGAATCTCAGCATGAAGGATGACAAATCATCTCAAATAATACTTTATCTTTAGAAATTATTTACAACGAGTCAATGCCCCCAAGAATAAAAGAAAGCATTTAATGTGGCAGACCATGATGTAGGGGAAGCAATAAAAGGGAAACGCAGCTTGAACTGTAATGTTGCTGGGTAAGTTACATCTCCCTGCTGAAGGCAGCGGAGTTGCAGTTACTGAACAGCTAATCTGTTCTACTGTTTTTTAATCAGATGTTGGCATTATCTGCCACTAATTGCTTTTTCATTTCCACTTGTAATTATTCCATTGCATGTTTGTGGTGAGAAGCTGAAAATGAAGCAGATCACCAAGAAAGAATTAATTGTTAATGAATAATCATCAGTAGGAAGCCAATTTCATTATCTTCAAAGAGGTAGCCAGAGATTAACTACTAACTGGGGTTCTCCTACTTTCTGTGCGTGACTGTAAAGTAATCACAAATAATCACACCCTCCAACTTCATCAATTATTTTCTATTATGTGAATTGATACCCATTTTTGGATTTGTTGTTTAATGTTAATGGTAGTATTCAAGCTGGGGAGTGCTAATTGGAAGGTGTTGTATTCAGTGGGCCTTGGCCCTAATAATTAGAGCATCTTTTTCATTAGCATGGGATTCTAGGAGGGATAAATGGTGGTAGTTACTAAATTTAGTGTGTTATAAATGTATTATCTTTGGCAATAATTTTTAGACAGTCAAAATAGAATGATACATTTAAAGCTACTGACTTTGCAAAGCACAGCAGTAGGTATGGGTATGTTTTTAAATCATGCCATCGTTAACTGTTTATTGAGAAATTCTCCTTAAATCAACATGTAGAAAACAAAGGCAGCTTGGGATTTGGGCAATGGGTATAGTGGTATCCAGGTCTAAAAGAAACCAAATGGAGTAAAAAAAACTGTTGTATACTAAGCAGAAGGTTTTGTTAAATACCACGTGTCTCATCACTATTGCATAGATTCATAGTCCAGTGAGAATTGTTCATTCTCAGCTTTCCATTCTGCCTTGCTACTGACTTTTTGTTCAGTCCTCTGTGATTCCAAAAGCAACCATACAGATTAGATCTTTTAATATTTTAGATTAGTTCGGTACCTTTAAAGTCTTTTCCATGTTGATTCAATACAGAAGAAATAATGCCACCTGTAGGATAGATTCAATTTCTGTGTACTACTGTGTCCATTAAAACCTTTAAAGTCTTTTCCATGTGTGAATATCTGATAGTAGTAGAAATACTGCCAGTTCTCTGCCTTCACATGTGAAACGCCCTGACATTTTGGTAAGGGAGCAACTGTCACCTGTTGGTTCTCTTCTATTTGAATTGATTTTAAAAAGACAGATTTTAGACATAATTTAAGTTTTCTCTGGTGCAGAGGATGTAAGGCAACACCACCACCCTCACCTGAATGGACAAATACATTGAAAGTATTTTTTTTTTGACCTACTAAGCAGCCTCATTATTCCTTTAACTGAGAAGAGCAACAATATGTCAATGTTCTGGAAACCCAAAGAAATACCACTGAGGAAGATGAGCTGTTTATGAATGGAACTTTACAGGAATCTTTAATACTTCTAATAAAAGTCTTCAGGACAACTCCAGGTATGATCAGACAACAATGGTTTGTGAAAGCCATTGTAAGCAACATAGAAATTTGATCCTGGCCAAGAAATAAAGTTTGGCCTAAATGGAGTTGTTTAGCCATCCAATGTGACCAATAATTTAGGAAACTGGAAAGTTCCTTTCAGCTAAATGCAATTTCTTAGTAAAAAATAGGTATGGGCACATCAAGCCCCAAAAATACTGCAGAGCAATGACAGCAATCTGTTGTCAATCATACAACTAACCCATGACACCTCTACAAAGCAGCAATGCGTTCCTTTCTCTTTGAAGACTGTATTCAGTGAGTTGTTACAGAGCTCAGTTCTCTGAAGTAATATTAAACCAAACCAGCCAAAAGCAGCAAAGGTAATTCTGTCTGTAAGGTAGGACAAGGCATGAAATGTTGATATAATTTCTGCCACCAAATATTCTTCAAATTCTGCTTGGTTGCATCCAGAATAGGGTGGCTTTTGTTATGTTTCTTTTTTGGCACAGAATCTGATGATCTGTTAAATAAATATTAATCCCTTGCTGCTTTCAAAGCTGCCTCTGCTATATTAGGATTCTAAATATCTTCATTAATTGCTTAACTACCTTTTCCTAAATTTCCCATGTGGTCCTTTGATACTAGTTGTTCTAATGTGTCACCATGTGATTCATAGTTTCACTCTGCTGTAACAGATGATTTTGCATTTTAGAGAAAATGAAAATTGACCATTTTCAGAATCCAAAGTCAAGCAGAGCTAGAAACAGTCATTATAGTGCTATATTTTCAAAAGGATACAAAACAGCCCTGTCTCGCTTCATGTTTACAGAACATGTTTTTGTTCAAAATCATTCCACGGGTAAACACTTACAATTGCTAAGACATACAGAATACTTTAGTATGAAAATGGCAAAAGAAGCATTAGGAAAGGCTGATTATTGAAATATCCATGATAAAATATTGTATGAGGTGACTATTCACATGAAAATATTCTTGCTTAAAGGGAGGCTGTGACAATACATAAAAGCATCATACCGGTTGCCTACACATACTGCATGGGATCACTTAAAACTGAGATTTTAAATATAGCCTAATATAACAATTGCTCTGCTACAAAAATTAATGTACAACTGCCTTGTATTTTTTCTCCAATTGCTGCATGTTACAAGTTGAAAATATTGATCAAAAGGCAGTAACAGTAGGTGAAATGTGAAAAAGTGAAATGTCAGGCAGGCATACTTTGTGATTTTCCTGATCACTCATGAATTGTCACGTGAAAAAGTAACTTTAAGTAATATCATTTTGGAAACTGCAAACACAGTCACAAGAAAAATCTATATGATGCAAAGCTGTGATGACTTGTCCATTCACTTACCTTCTAATACCTGATAGAGACCAGGTCAGATATGTTTTCCAGTGGGATATTTCATGTTGAAATGACCACAATACTTCATAACCAGAGGCTCTATTACTTATTTTTTATTTGTCTCTTCTGTTTAATCATCTTACTTAGGGGGAACAAAAGATCTGATGTAGCATCTCCTGGCTCCCCTAATTAGAGATCTGGGTTCAGTGATGAGGATACTGATATAATTAACTATGCATATTCTTTTGTGAGAGGCCAGGACAAACTGATATTCAAGATTATCATAGACTTCTTTGTCTGTGTTCTCCTCTGTAGTATTTTTGTCATGCTGCAGACTCTGAAGAGAGCACAAGAAATAGCAGTTCTTATAAGCAAAATTTGAGTAAAAGTTCATCTGCTGAGCCTTCTCCCGTGAACTTCCCAGCTTTTGTTTCTGACCTTTCTCATATAGAAGAAGGTGTTTTAATTTGTATTGCTAATAGCTTCCTGTCACACTTAGCCTGATGTGTCATAGACACAGAAATACTGCAGGCTTGTGGTTCCCTTGTGTTTAGCCTAAATGGAATCTTATATGAGAACACTTTGACTATAGCTCACTTTGAAGTGGAGGTGATGACTTTATTCTTCCCTATACTAAGAAAAGTATTTTGAGAAAGCAAAGTATTGAAGGCACAGTGGGAGAGATGGAATGCCATCTTTTTGTTGCAAAGATTCATACCCAAAGGGTCTTCAAGTCTGGCTGGTTTTATTTTTGCCAGTGAGGAAATGCAGATCACAATACAAAGAACTCACAGTGAGGTCTGTAGTCTAAAGCTACCTAGGATTTTTGGTGTAGGAAAATGCAGTCTTTCTTTCTGATTCTCTGCCAAACTGTGTTACTGCTTTGTTTTAACTGGATTGGATTATTGCATCAAGCTTATGCATATACCTGATTTTTCACCTCAAATTTTCAGTAAGCACAGCATAAAGTTGATGGCTTGTTTTTTGTAAGGGAAATTTTACAGCTATGCAGAAGAATATATTAATATTCATTTTATTTCTGGAAATAAATGAACTTATTAGTAAAGATCATTGCGCACTGTAGAGACTATGTCCTATTTCCAAGAAGTTAAATTAATTTGGGTACTTGAATAGAAAGCCCCCAATTTATACATCTTTATAAGATGCTGAAAATTTGCAACTTGACTCAATTTCTAGGCAAATTGTAGCTGATTTCTCCATGTATGTATTAGCAGGAAGAAAGCTCTAAAATATGCAGATGAAGATTCTGTAGTCTGCCTGTAGTATTCAGTGATAGAAAATCATTAGACCAATTAACTTGAAAAAATCCTGTAGCTGTAGCATAAAGCATCTTTATGTTTGCTGTTATCATCAAAGGAAAAGTGCTGCCTTAAAAGCAAATGAACGAAGACAAGCAAGGCTTCTGTAGGAATAATTCAGGTTTTCAATGGCAGAGAAAGATGTTTCCTACATTGCTTCCTATAAAGAGGAATTTATGACACTTTCAGTATTTCATCTTCTTGTCTATTTAGCTATAATATAAACATGTGAACCACACACAATTAGAGAACTCATTGATCTACCACCAAAATCATCGTGAGTCACATTCTAAAAGCCTAGTTACCTTTGGCTTTGAGAATACTAGGCTTGACTAGAGGCAGGCAAAACAGTCCATAATTTATGTGGCACTTTATGAAAACCAGTACCAATCAGGATGCCACTTCTGATCAGGTATGAAGAGCACGCAATCAAAATGCCACCAGAAACAATGCAGAAATTTTAGGTTTATACAGGCACACCCCAGCTCATGGATTGACATGATGGACTGTGACAGCTTTTTCAGAGGCATTCTACTCCATCATATCCTGTGTGACTGCTGTTCATGCACACAAGTCTGTGCACTGAAACTCCTTATGAAATATTAATCCTCAGAAAAGTAATGTGCATTATCACTACCAACTTCTCCAAACAAAAATAAGTTTGTATTTTGCTGCTTATCCCCACAGCTCTAAGTGTACATCACAGATTAGTCTTCAAATCTTTAGCAGAAAAGACAGCAGGAAAAAAAATTTATAATTTATAACTGCCTCAATAAACTAGGCAAAAATTTTATGCCTTCCAAATACTTTAAAGGGGCCAAACAACCAGCTGCAAAGTGGAATTTATAATTGGAAGCAGTGACACACTTGTACCCTACAGCAGCATCAAGAGGACTTTTATAATACTGTCACCTGAATAAAGCATAATTTAATCTGGCAACAAATTCCTCATATCAGCCAGTCCTGAAAGACACTCAATTCAATAATGTAAAATATACAGTAATATTTTTGATTTATTTATAGGCTTCCTCTTTTATTTGAAACCAAAATTTCAACATAGCATACATATTTCTGTCTGGTTTTAGGGGATTTTCATTAAACTATAAGTGAATTGCCCTTCTGGCTGAAAATCTGTTTTCTTTTGCATTCCCATCCCTTCTACATGCTACATTCCCTCTTAAATTCCACATGGATTCTATAGATTTTATTTAAGCAGAGCCAAGTTGCATGAACATATCTGCCCTAGAGAAGTTTTCCTCTTTTAGCATGCAACCCATCACTAATGCTCCTTTTTCATTTAGGTTTTCAATTTGGATGAATTCCAAATTACCATTTATTCCAATAGAAATGCAACTAATTACACAAAGCATCTTAATAAAGAATGGAAACAAGATTAAAAGCCCTCCTCCTTCTGGTGTTCGATGTCTAGAATTCATAAAATGCAGAAAGGTGCTTTAATTTCAGTTGTAGTTTGGTGTCTCTAACAGTCTTTAACCCAGTGTTTCAGTGCTAGCCAAAGAGAAAGGTATTCAAGTTGAAGGCAAAATAGAGTCAACTTATATGCATTTATTACACAGATTTTGCCTTATTCTCTATGTTTTCTAAAATTTTGATAAAATAACTGCCAAACTCTTCACGTATGATATGTTTAGAATACCTATTCTGCCTTGGATAATTCCCTGCCCTATGAAAGATGCTTCTGTCTCCAAGAGCTTTGCACAACATGAAGAGATAAACAAGTATGTAAATAAGACAATGAACAACAGTGAACATTTTACAGGTCAGCTTAATACACTGTAATCAAAACACAAATTTGTACAGCCTCTAAGAGCACTGTCCAGCTGGCTAAAATAGGTTTCACGCAAATTTTTATTTGCAGGTGCAATGGTCCTAAACAGAAAGAAGAGTGAGGCTGGAGAAACAATCAAATTAGACATCAATTACAAGAGATGGAGAATAAGAGGGAAAGCAGGTATGCAAGGAAGATAAAGATTATGTGAGTGATATTAATAGCAACAATGATACCACTAGAGATGTGAAGATAATGACTGAAATCTCAGAAGAGAAAAACACACTCTGCACGTGGTCAGGTCCTTAGATTTGAAATTACCCAAGAGAAAGAATCCATGTAGTAGGAAGTCAAAGACTTTCCCATGTAACCATTGCCCACAGTCAAGCCTATGTAATTACTGATCTACTCTGGCAAGAACAGATTGTGAGAATACAAAAGAAAGAGGGATTTCATTCTGCTGTATTCTCTGAAGCTCCAGCAGGAGCTGTGCCAGACACTTAGACAATGCTGAACAGTCAAGACTGTTCAGTCAACCCCTGCATGAAGAATCTCTCTTAAACCTATGATACTATCTGGTGAATGAAGTAAAATATTGGTGGTCAAGCAAACAGGAAAAAAAAGAACTAAATGAGAAACACGGAACTCAATGGAAATTCATGGGAATATTGGAGAAAGTTAAAGATGAAGATTAAGCTGGAGTAAGGCTGCATTTTAAATTAAGCAATGCCTTCCTCTGAACCTTCATCCTGGTAAGAATTTTCCATTGACTTGGGGGCTACTTGTGAATGGGTGCTACACAAATTTTTAGAACACCACAGAAGGGCACTGCTGCTTTCAGTCCTCCTCCTCCTGAATTCAGTGTTTGTGAGTCCTCTCCCAAAATCATGGCACACTGTTTCTCTCTTCTCAATTATTCAGCTCATGGCTACACATAGCTGGGTCAAAAATAGCACCTCCTCATACTGCAGTGTTAGGATGTAGGAATGATTAAGACATCAACAATGGGATGTTGCCAGGACTGGTTGCTTGATCCTGTGTTTTGTTTTCAAAGGGATTGCCATGGGAAACTAATGACTGTACAAAAGAGACTTACAGGTCTCAAAGACAGAGCCAGTGAGACCAAATAGGGCCTTATATATGCATACATACATACCAGTAAGATCCATTACACTCTCTGGTATACATTCTTTTTATGGCAACAGTATCTGTAATTCCTAAGAGCTCACGAGTATGTAAGATAAAAACAAAGGCTTCCAATTATTTTAGTCATTCTTTTGCTCTGAAAGCCTTGAAAGTTTCATTCAAATTACCAATATGCAGAGGAAAGACAATGTAAAATATAATTAAATTATACAAGGGAAATATGTTCTTCATTCTCAGCACAAGTGAAAAGACAGCAAAAAACAGTAAAAAGTGATTTATATCTTTTTTTTTGCAAGTACCACTTCCTCAAATTTAGGGCACTGCCATTTAGTGAACGGTTATTTCAATACTGGTTTACTGTACTTTTGATTTTTCCTGGCTGGTCTCTGCAGATAGAAAGACTAAGAAGTCCCACGATCATAAGGGTCAATAGCTGGGAATAGTATACAGTAAAATTTGCCAGAGGCTGCATGCAGCCAAAGGGTTAGCTCATTACAGAGCCTTGGCTGTAACCTTTAACTGTAACTGTTAACCTTAACTGTAGCTGTAACTTTGGCTGTAACTGTAGCTCCATCTCCTCAGCAGCTCCCAAAAAGCACAGCCTTTGTCTCCACAACAGCTTCCTTTAAATTGTGATTTCCTCCCTCTCCCCTGCTATGATGTGGGGCAATTTTTTTTTGTAGCATAGACCATGCTCCTCTGTACATAACTGACATAAATTCATTATGTCAATATTCAGTGCTGACACAGTTCTCAATAGTCTCACCTACAGACAGTGAGGAAACACTGTGAATGCTGGGCACATCTGCCTCTGAGTACTTATTTAAGAATACCAGTGCTGGATTTTTTATGCTACATTAGGGCTGTCTTCATAAAACTGGTTTAGATATCATACAAATCTAAATGGGGTTTAGTTTTATCCTAGATTTAAGACCTAGGAGAACTGATTAATGCTGCATCTTTCTATTCCCCTTGGGTAGTTCTATATACATCTATATTTTTTTTTAATCTTGGCAAAATGTATAACTGAAATATCCATTAGCCCGGTTCTTCAAACTTTTCTCAAGTAGACTATTAATTAAGCACCTGCTGAGCAAGGTACATATTTACACCAAACATCTCTTACTGCAATCAGAGGCTGTTGCAAAAGTAGCCATTCTCTATTCTTTGCAGGTTAAATGAGCTCCCAAGAAACTGAGAACTGAAAATAACTGGAAATAATAGATGCTGTGAAATAAGAACAAAAGATCAACATCACTACTTTCATATTTTGAGATAAAGCAGTTAATTTCCCAGTTATTTTCAATATTGTATCAATTGGTTACTCCTGTCATGCTTTCATCTGGAAAGACTTCAGGAAATAAAAACAGTCCTCAGGATTTCTGGACATATCCACTTTTGAATAACATAAAGAAAAACTGAACAAGAGCTGACTACTGCTAATATACTATTTTCCTACAGCAGTTTGAGCTATTAATTATTTGCCATGAATTATTGAATGTTTGCATGATCTAAGTGCATGTAATTTCATTCCATTTGAAATTAATTTTAAAAGAAAATTTCTTTATTTTGGAAGAGCCACATTTATCAACAGTTGCAGAAATCTGAAATTCAGATTAATTTTTACTGTATTCTTGAGCAAACTTCAAAACCTCACACCTTGATTCAATGTTGCAATAGCATTTAAATGACACACCTTAATTTCTCATTGAACTTGGGACATATTCTACTCCTTTTTCAAAGCACTATTTTTACTTTGGTAAAACAAAATTTAAATATTGCATGTCAAGAATCTCTACTGAGTTCTAGTTAGTTACATAGATGTAGATTGAGTCAACTGCACAAGGTGATTTCATAGAAGCAACTAGGACAGAAGGAAGCACTAAGTATTTTGTGATGGTGACATTTTTGTGGATGACCAATACAAGAAGGATATGCAAGTGTAAGGCTGGATTTTCACTCAATGTGTGTGGCAAAATTATATGATCAGTAATCACTATTCAGTTAGTGACGTTTCAGAAAACAAAGATTCTTGGTCATCATTTAATAGTAGAAAGTGTTTCTCAATTTTGCATAGTACACCAGAGGATTCCCAGCTGCTCTATGAAGCAATGTGTTAATGTGAATGTGTTAAACTGTCCAAAGAAAGTTCATTTCTGCCATTAGTACAGCAACACCCTTACACTTGTCCTGTTTATTACCCAAGCAATGAGTGGAAATCCCATGTGAAGGGTTATTTCAAAACAAAGAGAAAACTGGACTAAACACTGATTTGACAATCAACTAAATGACTTGGTTAGCTTGACAGTTATAAGAAAAATATCGATTAATACTGTCAGAAAGATTCCAAACGCCATCTCTAGCCCTTTCCATGCCAAAACAGGGAGATGGGACAGTCCTTGCCTGTGAAATGACTGACTCAAATAGTGTCCAAAAGCTGTGTTTAAGCTGTTGGGATCTAAGAAACTGGGAAATCCACAAAGACCAAAAAGCTTACACAGCCTGTGTAAGCAGCCTGTGTAAGCAGCCTGTGTAAAGCAGCATGCATTAGTTCCAATGAGCTGCTAGCTCCTGGTGGAGTGATCACCAGGATGTGGTTATCAAAATCTGTGTATGTAACTAGACTGCAGCTGAAGCAGTGGATCATGCCTGGAGAGACAGCATGCCTCTGTGTACTTCGAGGGAAGATATGAACAGTAGCAGCATCCCAGACATTTTTGGGACTTCATGGCATAGCTCCCTTAGAAGCTTGCTCATAGGAAGTTTTTGCCTGCCTTTAATGGATACATAACATAATTTCCCAGATGGAAAAAGCACTTTCCCAAGACCTGTAGAATTCAGATGTAGCTCTGATCCACAGTACTTCCTTACCAGTGGCAGACAGCAAGATAATAAATACCAGAGATACCAGTGTAGAGTCAGTCACTGGCACTAAGGAAGGACCCAAGCTCTGTCTAAGTGTTTTCAGCTTTATGAGCTTGCAGGCAATGGACCTAAAAGGTGCCACTGTGAATTTATCAGTTTCATCACTGATTCATTGCCTTGCATCTCCCATCAGAGGACCAAGATTCTGCCAGAGAGTTGCCAAGCAACACTGTCTTGGGCTAAACACAAAAATAGGCACCTCAAAGGCTTTATGATTGACTAAGTCCCAATCTTGCCTTCAGTTACCATGCAGGTCTCCCTCACCCTAAAAGTTTGCTGCTACAGTCTGAAAGGAATGTGTGCAAACAGATTGCTGGCTGCAGCAAGCTACACTTACCTGCTGCAGTGGCATAAACAAAAGGTCTTTACCTAGTCTTTCTCCTCCAAGAATGTTAAGCCTGGTGTATGGATTTGACATTGCTGCCATTCACTAGGCACATGACCAGAAAAAGATCATCACTAGACTTTTGGCTCACATGCTGCATCTAATAAGATTGTAATAAGACTCATCATCTAAGAGTCACAGACTCAATCTATGCCACACAGCAGCAATGCTAAATAGGTGTTTGCATTCAGTTGTTCATTTCCATCTGTCTTAATAAATACCAGTCCTTTTCCAATGACAGTCCTTAAGCACAATTTTGGAAACACCACAAATGAAAATTAAAATTTGCATTTAGGGAAGCAGTTATTAACAAAAGAATCAGCTTTTATTTTGCTCTTTATTATGAAGAGATTAGATAATTTGTTTTATTTTAGTGATGCTGCTCTTGGTAGTACTTTGTTTTTTAATGTTACAGACTAGTTGTCCATTTTCAACCAAAGTATTCACAAGAGTGTTTTGTTTAAAAATGCACAAAGGTATCTTATTAAATAATGTCACAAACATGAAGTTCATTATTATGCAAATGCCATCCTCAAAACAGATTTGTTAATTGCAACTCATTTGCATAATTAATGAACTCTCAAATGAATAATGCCTTTGCAGATTTGTGCAGCATTGTTTTAAAATAAATTATAAAATACATGTCAAATGAAGAGTGCTTCTTAGATTCCCATAGCATTGTTTGAAAATTAATTACCAAATGCTTGTCAAATTAAAATGAGTTTATAGTTTTTACAATGTTATTTTAAAATTAATCACAAAATAAAATGTCACCATAGTAAAGTAAATAACTCGTTCTCTATTTAAAAAAAGTAATAAAGAAAAATATGTTTAAGCTTCAGTTACGTTGCTTGTTATACTAAGTTTAAGTCATTTTGTCATAGCATTATGTTTTGACAAACTTGGTGGCTGTTTGTATGTTAATGTTTTACTAAATTGAGATTAATTTAATTATGTTGTGTTGAATCTCTAATAGCACCAATGATTAATGATAGTGCATATAAGACTGCTGTGTGGGCAAGGTCATGATATATTTGTAACATAAAAGCCTGGACTCCCAATGACTGTAGGTCTATACCTGCTTTTATAAAAGGGTAGGTATCTTTGAAAGCCACTGGCTTCCTCTATTGTTTTAAACAGTGTCTTGAAAGAAGAATGTTCTTTTGTGTCATCTTTTATTTCAATTTCTGACAGAGGAAAGCATCCTCTTCAGCAAAGTAAAAATTTTCCTGCATTCATGAGCACGCACCTAAATGAAGTCAGATAAGTATCAGGAATTCAGCACCACTTTTTGATACATCCCAACTGCCTGCAGTTAAAAAACCTAGGTTACGGATGGTCTTCTACTCTGAGATACAAAAGATTTCCCTGCTTCCTGTGAGTTAGTGCTCACTGGCTCTACACGAAGAAAGACTCTTTACGTCCCGAGTACTTCAGTATCTCTGTAAATGATGGAGGATTTGAACACCTTGTTAATGCAGCCAAAAAACATGGCTACGGAGGCACTTTATCAGTCCCTTAAGATTAGCCTTGCTAGGTAAAGAAAGAGCTTCCAACCATTTCACCGTGCTCTGAGTTATGGTAAGATTAATTCAGAGCAATCAATAAAGCAAACAGCCTTTTTTAAAGCATCCTGAAGGAAGAACAGTTCCTTTGTTCACTTCTACATTGTCCACAGTTCTATTCTGTAGACTCTATCTTGTTCATGATTTAATTCAGTCCCAGACAGTATCTTGGCAATGCATACACAAGTATATATTAATATTTATCTATGTGTCTCTTTATGTTCCTGTGTGTGTAAAGAAGCATTATGTGAACTCAAGACAAGAATTAAAGTATAGACATTTCATACATAAAAAGAGGAAAAAAAATCCAGTTCCTGGAATTTATTCTGGGATACCTAAGGCTGTTGATGACTGTGGAGTGATAAGAGAAAACATAAACATGCATTGACCCATTTCAAAGACTTCTAACTGATGTAGTGTTTGGGATACAGTCATAGGCTAAATAGAGATCAGGTACGTGATGTGATCAGAGGAAATCATCTTTTCTGCTGTTCCAATGCAGTGGCTTTGGGATTCACTCTTCCGACAGAGGGATTCTAAGAAGCAATAGGGATTACCCATAAAATAGGACAAGCCCTCTCTTGGGCTATGTTAGTATAAACTTAAGGCAGTGAGATTTGTTTCTGTTCTCTGTGAAATAGACTAAAAGCACACAAAGTACATAGAGATTATAATAAATTCTATCAAATGAAGGAGCATCTTGTCAGACATTTTTTAAAGACCGTAAGATTAATGGAGAAGACATAATAACTAAGTAAAGGGCACAGTAATACCCAAATGCATTTGGCCACGCAGATGACAGGATGCCATTGTGTGTCTTTAGATGACCATGGATGCCACAGTAGTACTGTTATGACAGGAGGGTGATCTATAAAACTCAATAAAGCCAGTATTGCTGCAGAATATGCTTCTCCAGACATTCAGCATGGTGGAGTGTGGCTTCTGACAATGGCCAAACAATGGAACTTAATGAGGACAGTGATCAGAGCGATACAACAAAACTATGGTGATAAAGATTACATTCAACAAATCATGAAGATGCCATTGAGTTAATTTCAGGTGTGAGAGCTCCTGGTGTGTGGGGAAGACTATAACCAGTCATTTTGAAGTTTATTTCTCTTGATTACTCAGGGGCTAAGTAGTTGTGTATGAGCCATCCATCACCGTGACTGTTGCCCTCGAGATTTAAAATGCTTAACATATTGTTGCCGTATTGTGTTGCTGAGATTACTCATGTACAGAAAGTTGGTTGTGTCTTTGAACAGAGAGGGTCCACATAGAGGACACTGGTGAGATTAAATTCCTACTGCTTATCCCCAGCACCTTAGCAACAGGAAGAAATATTTCCTCTGATTATATAAAGCCTGTTGATTTCTGTAGAACAGTGGTCTGCATTAAGCAAACTGGAAAAAACAACTAGTCTTAGAAAATTCTCTGTATTAAGCAACAACATATTTCCTCTTCAGTGCCATTGGCATCAGTGAATTTTGTTGGATTCAGGTTTACTTTTTATTACAAGATGTGTTTACAGTCTGCATTCATTGTTTATAAAATCTTTGCTTTGATGAAAAAATGTACTAATTAAATTTTACATTATTATCTTCTTTCTTCATGCTTGCCACTATGAGAAATAGAATTTAAGGACCACGAGGGATAAAGTTTATGGACATCCACAATGATTTCTTCTACAAATGTTCCAAATAGTTGAGAAAGCAAAGGTTTAGGTTGATGTGTGCTAGGGAAGGTCAAATTGTGTTACTACTAATACTAATTCATACTGCCAACAATGCTATTTGAAATTTTGCACTGCTCAGATCAGAGGCAACACCCTATGTGGATTAAAATATAAGTTTCATGAGAAAATCATCTCTTTGATAAAAATACCCTATATATTGCAACAGAAATTAATATGATACATGTTATATGTACACACATACATATTGATTAATCACAAAGCAGCTTCCAAAAATATCAAAGGGCTGTAATCTTCATTATCAGTCTGAGAAATGAGATAATAAAATAGTTAAGGATTTTGCCTGAGACACTACAGAAGATAAAGGAAATTAGATGCAATTATCTGAATAGTATGTGCTTTGTTGGAATTGTACATCTTAATTAAAATGAGAGTAATTCTAATATTACAGTTTATTCTCAGCTATAATTATATAAATTTACCATTGTTTCTATGTGCAATATTATGAAAAGTAGATATTTTAATCTAATAATTATGTAGCTGTCTTTCAGTGCAACAATTTACATTAATACAGATGAACTTTTAAAAATACACAGTTATAGTTGAAAGAGAGTTTTTGCTGTTAATCACTCTGATTTTAGCTTCATGCAATCAATGGAATTGCACTGACCTGTTAAGAATGAGATCTGTCCCTGCTGTACTGATGTTTTATGAACATTCCCATTACTCTTTCTTACTGCCTTTTTCAATGAATGCTAGTTTTTCTTGCATTATTAAAAGCTTCTCTTCATTCCATAAAAATTGAGGAGAATACCATTGTAAACTCACATTTTCTCTGAATGCTTTATGAGTGAAGGACCAGATTTACTGCCCTTCAGCAGACTGGAGAGCAAGTCTGTGAAAAAGGCCCTGGGACTGGGGAAGCACAAGCTGAACTTGGGCCAGAACTATGTCCTGATAGCAAACATGGCCAGCAGTATTCCATTCAGCCTCTCCAACCTGGTGGTCTGTTCAGGTTTTTAATGGGCATTGAAATTCAAAGCTACACATGCAAAAATTTTAATTCTGGTAACTTATTCTTTTCACTTGCAAGAGGGCTACTGGATAATAAATATGTTTTTAAAAATAAACATAAAACACTCAGCTCTTATTAATAATAATCAAGGTACGGATTTCTCTATGAGTTATACACAAAGTGGAAAAGGATTTTTTTAATTCCTATAAAAACTGCAGTGAACTAGTTATATAAGACATTCCAATGCTCTAAAAAATACTAACATCACTGAATGAATTAAACTCTAATAGACCTGCCTTTAGAAAGTCACACATCCAATGTCAACTATAGAAGGATTACAGAGGACTTATTCTGTTGTAATCTTCAATTTATAATCACTTAGTTTCTTTTGGATTAGATCCAGCCCATTTCATTAACCTGTAGTAAGGTTTTTCCTTTCTTGCATTTTAATCCACTCTGGCCTGATTTACAAAGATTAACTTCAGATTGAAGTTCTTGAGATCCACATCACTGGATCAGAATATTTTACTTGGAAGCAAATATATGATAAAATATGTCTCAAATAATGGTCTTTTTCAATTTAACTAATTAAAAATGTATCTGTTTGAAAAGGATTGATCAAGTTCATGTGGATACCAACCTTCTCAGACATTCTGAAAGCTACTGTTGAATCAAAAATAGGCACCAATTTTAAACATGCCTTTGGAGAACCTGAGGATAAAAATTGCTCATTCTGACACAATGAAATTAATAAGAATTAAGAAAGATATAGTAGAAATAGAAGAAAACTAGAATGAGATATGAAAGGCAAGCAAGACAACTCCTGTTTAGTAATAAAGCCTGAAAGAGACCTTAGTTTAATTCGCTTAACACTGATAAATTGTGGATAACTATTTAAATACATAGTAACGCAATTTAATTCTTGTTTCAATTATCATGGCCTAAATTCAGTCAAAAATTACTGAATTGCAATAGGCAGAAGCTGAGTACTTTACAGTACTTGATCTCCTTTATTTAAATCTTAAACTATACCTACACAGAGACAGCAGACAGGTGAATTTTGATGAAGTAAGAAGACATCTGATACTTTGTATATAGTTATTCCTATAGATGGTGACTATGAACCAATCAATATACCAGTTCCAGATGTTATAATACATCTTCATTTGTGAAATAAGAAAATCAAAAGGCTAGGATGTCGTTGTGTTAAGACACTGCATTTGTTGTGACTGGGCTGTAGACAACATAACATCAATATTTCAGCTTTTCCACTTTGATTTTAATGATGGATACTTCCTTCCAAAGCATTTCCATTTCACAGTAATATTTGGATTTCTAAGTATTTTCATACAAAATAATAAAGAAAACATAAGCCTTTAAGCCTTCTCCAAATATGATTGGCATTTTTTCAATCCAACCTGCATTTTTTTTCATGGAAGTCCTGTACTGAAATTTAAATAGATTACCAGTTTGTTCAATGTATTTTTTTTTAGTTAGAAAAAAATTTGAACTGTTTTAGTCTACACTGTTGCCAGTGACAATTACTGTAGAATTCTCTGGGTGGTATTCTCTGAATCATTCATATCTCTACCTGGAATGATGTGAAACACAGCAGGATCACATTACAGAGCAAGTATATCAAGGATATCAGTTTTCTATCACATTCATTAAAAATTAGGAAAAATAGTTGAAGCAGAAAAACCCCTTTGTATTTCTCATTTAGTCTTATTTTTGGCTCTGCCCTCATCTGTCTCCAAAGAAGATGCTCCCCTCTGTATGGCCAGAGCAACATCATCATTCACACAAGGGTGCTGGGGGTTGCTGTGGGCAGCCCACACTCAGCTCTTACTCTCAGACTTTTATATCCAACCATTATCCCCCTCATTTCAGATTGAAGCAGCAATAAAATGCATGAGTCCTAGAAAGGCTGTAGAGAATCAGCCATGTAGTAATGGGGGATTTGTGGATGCCCATCAGCCAACTCATTGCCCCTGGAACAAATATCACACAGCTCTGCTAAGGGTCAATGTCCTCTTCCCCTCTTCTCCCTGAATCAGACCAGATAATAGCTTGAAATAGGGTGATCCTTTTTCTGTTCTCTCTGCTCAAGGGATCCATTTTATTTTTCCTCCATCACATGCTATATGTCCTTGGACTAGTTAGTGAATTTAGTAGACATACAGCTTACAGTCACTGTCAACACTTAATATTCTAAAAGAACATCAAATGCTTCATGATATTTTCATCTAAAACAGCACTGTCAAAGTTGGAATATTTTGGCATTGACAAATTCACGTTCAAGTAAATTTACTTTAAAAAGTAAAAGCTGTTGCCTGAGAAAATTCCAGAGCCACCTTAAATCCCGTGAGCCGTGGGGTCAAATACTTCTTTGGCAAATATGTTAACCACTACTATAGTGTAAGTTTAGTTGCTCAAAGACTGGGGGGGTTTGTGTGGATTTTTGAATTTCTGGAATCAAATCCTGTAAATTATATGGGCATCTTTAACAAAACCTTTTTTTCACAATAATGATTTTTCAGTATTGGAATTCCCTCAGCTTCAGAGGGGAATGTGAGAAAGAAAACAATTTGGAGCTATGGGATTCATATGTATTGGATTCCCAAACTCATCAGGAATATGACAGACCTTTCTCACTTAGAGGAGATAGAGATTTCAACATGAGACCCTACATTCGAGATGAACATATTGGCCACTTGGCTATTTGGATAGCTCTCACTCATATTGTTTAATTTTTTAAATTTGAAAGCTCAAGCTTGTGGGTTGTTTCCTTTTTTCCTTTTTCCCTGATGTAGAAGGAAGTCCAAATGCTTGAAATCATTTGAAAAACAGAATTCTTGTTTTACAGCCAGTCTCACAGCTGACTTCACTGGAGCTATTTATGTGAATAAGGGAAGCAGATTTTGACAGCAGTAGCTGTGTCTAGACTGGTAGATTTAAGAGTGCCAGGGAAGTGCTTCCAGGCACTGGAATTTTATTATCAACTGTGTTAAATCGTTAAAAGAGTCCCTGGCATGCTCCTGGCTTTTCACAAATAGAGTAGTTCCAAACGATTCACAAGGACCTTCCCCTTTAGGCAGAATGAACACAAACACCCTTTGGACAGTGAGGCAGTTTCAAAGTATGGATGTGGGCCAGCCTGCACAGCATGACAGAGAACAGCGACCACTAAGTTTAATTTACTGGTATAGAAATAATCAGTGTGGATTTTAAAAAAACCTAACCAAAATCCTGACTTTCTCTCCAGGGAAGGCAAGAAAGATGAGAGGAAAGAGGGAAGGTGAAAACAACTATTATCTAACTTCAGCAAATAGATGTTTTTAAATTAATATCCTTGATGCTAAAAAACCTGGTATTCTTTCTGACCTTGCCCATACTGTTTTATTTTTATCTCTTTTCTCCACTTTGCTACTTTTCAGTGACATATTTTCCTACTTTGAAGTAATCTATTGATAAACCGACAAACTAAAAAATACATTGGTTTAACTTATTAGTAAATTTCAAAAAAAAAAAAAAAGTGTATCTACATTGATTTGGAGCCTTTATTCAATCCAAACATTTTACTGAAGTTTCTATTTTGAAGGGTAAAAAAGGAGACAGTTCAAATCCTGCTCCTCCAAATTCCCTATGGACAAAAGTAAAGATGCTTTTGAATAACAACCAGCTCAGTTGGGGAATCAAAGGCTAAATTGTGTTTGTGTCTTTGCAGAGATACACAAGAGCAGAAGGGTGCCTTCTTCAGGAATGCAGTCTCTGCTCAGCACAAAGGCAGTGATTGTACTCATGACAGGAATGACAGGACTTCACAGTGCTAAAGCCCCTAGAAATTATGTGCAAAAAGGGGTATGCTCTCTCACCCACGTTAAGGCACAGCGAATGAGGCTAGATTTATGAAGTAGAGTTTTCTGCCTGAATACTGGACTGCACTGACTGAGTGAGGCACTGTGGAAATTCTCAACTCTGCTGCCACTGCTGTGCCTGAGATTCTTTTCAGGGACCCACCTGAAAAAGGCAGAGCATGCTATCCTGTGAGGAACAGATTTGTGGAGGTGGGAAGGTCTGCTTAATGCTGTTTGAAGTGGTTCACAGCACCAAGATCAAGGATCTATTTTCTTTTTATCTTTCATCTAATAGGAAAGAAGCTGCTCCTTAAGAAAATGCCTGTTGGATTTCCCATCTATGCACTGCAATCCATCCCACTAAATGGATTTCTCCCATAGTCTGGAGATTAAAAACAGTAGACTGGTTAATATCTTTTTTGAGAGTATGGTACAGTCTAAGTATAAAGACTCTCTTAAATAAAGATAGGTCACATGAATTAGTTGATTTAAAGAAACTACCCATATTTTCAGAGGGAATTTGTTTCAAACCATGTATATTAATAAAGCAAAGCCCATGGTGTTTCCAGGCATGCTTGGTGACATGTGCAGAACTGCCAAATGCTCCATTATTTCTAAAAATTATGTGTCCCAAGGCAGTTGCAAACTTGTTTTCCAGACCATGGGCATCAGTTTATGTGCTACATTAGTATGTCCCTTTTGCTTGTGTGGTGTTAAAAATTCTATTCTTTGAATAATATCTCTTTCTTTGGCTTTTTTTTTTTTTCAGAATGCCTGCTTATTCTGTGCTATCCACTAAGCACAATCAAAGAATCAAAGAATCAAAAAAGCAAAGTATGAAAATGAAAGATATGGAATATAATGTCTGTATTATAGCAGCACATGAAGTCCATATAGTAGTCGAAAATAAGATAGTGCTGCACTTTTATATGCCCCATGTATTTTATCATGTTAATGATCTGTTCATTAATACTGGTGAGAGCAATTATTTTCTTTAGAAGTATAGTGTTCCATATAAATCATGATGCCCGAGGATTTTTAGAGATTTGGTTTTGGTACCTACTTATTTCATACTGCAGTGACAATAAGAAATACAGAAACAGTACTTTAGATCATCTCCTTAGAGGAAAACAGAATTTGCTTGCATGAGAAAAAGCTTTTAAGAAATAATATAGCATTTAATTCAGTCAAAGCTTCTGACAATGGTATCCTGCTAAAGACAAAGACATTATTTACTGTGGACAAATGCTTATCAGGATTTTAGACTGTATACTAAAGGGGAGAGAAAAACAGGTTGGGTAATGCAACAGGGCAAATTCACTCCTCTTTGCAGATCCAAGGGCTGCTTGTGAGTGTGACAGTCATATTAAGTACTAATTAAGCAGCTAAAATATAAGCATTTTCCAATTTAACAGGCCTGCAGTTTGGTGCAGCAGACCTTCACCAGGTAAACGCAGTTAAAAAAAAGTTTACACAAAGACAGTGCCACTGAGAATTCTGGGTTCATGAGAAATTATGGAACAGATCTCAGCTGGCCCCTCAGTCTGTAAAAGAATTCAAGGGAAAGGTGATCTTGAAGACTTAAGAAAACTGATCCAGTTTCTATATTGCTCTCAGCACAGTGTGATCCTTCTAGCTTTTGAATAGAAGATAAAACAATCTAATAGATATCCTACGCTCAGTATCTGACTTCAGAGAAGTTCTTCTATCCATTTCTTAGCCTCTCATAGGTTTTCCCATGTGCATGAATGCCCAGACATAGTCCTTCCCTCAGTTTCTTCACTTTATATACAGAGAGAATGATAATGAGCTCTTTGAACACTGCCAATATGAAAAAGTATCTGAAAAAATCAGTGAAACACTGACTCTCCTTTTTGCTTTCCAGAGATTAGAGTGCTTTAGAAAATAAAGAATACCCAAACTTTTATATTCGTATAAAACAATCAGTCTGTGGTAGAAGGATGAATGCTTAGAGTTGATCAGTTCTGCCCTCACCAGCAGAGCTGATAATAATCAGTCACTTATGTGCTATTTCACAGCTGATACCTCCTCCAAAAAAAAATTAATTGCAAAAGTTTCACAGATGTCTGCAGCAGTTGACCAGAGCTCTTGGGTTATTGCTTGTCAGACTATTAATGGGTTTGGCTAACCATGACAGTCATTACTTTCCCCCTCCTGTGAGCTACTTTCTGTGTAATTTATGCATAGGTTTTGCCAAGATTTGACAACTTTCAGGATATTAACATAAAATTAGACTGCAGAGCTGAACAATGGGTGGCATTAAAATTAGCAGCAGTGGAAACCAATCAAAGAGAATTGGTTTCTCTCCTACTTCACTTTTAAGCTAATATTTTTTATTTATTTTATCTTATTTCATTATTATTTTAGAATGAGGGATAAAAGAACAAAGGCTAAAAACAGTTTTGTTTTGCTAAGGTACGCTAGGAACCTTCAGAAAGAGAGAGAAATTTCAATTAGACAAAATGCTTGACAGTGTCTTAAACAACAGCTATCCCGAAATCAGTCATGGACGAAGAAAAGTTAGAAGTGTTTTTTTGAAAAGAAGACTTTAAACAGAGCAGAGTCTGCTCCACACAGATTGTTTAGTGAATGCCATTACAGAATGTGATGTGTGTGTTAATAAGTAAGGACATCTGGTAACCAGCTTTTTTCTGATTCATTAACTGACTCTGCTTCTGTGGCCACAGGGCTTGATAGGGAAAGCTGCAAGACTTTTGCTCCCAGAAAATAGGACTTTGATGTATGCTTCATTTCTTTGACCCAAACATATCCTTTAAATTTCCTTTTATACCTCCACTATAAATATTTAAATTTCAAATCTAGCTGGAAACTCTCCAAAGCTTAGAACACATCCTCCTGTTTAATTGTACTGAGCAAGAAGTCATATTTAAAATTCCTTCATTGATCTTACACAATAATTCATGTCAACACATATCAGTAAGGATAATCTCTATTTGTTAGCATTTACCATCACTACAATTTAAATACTAAGTTTTTCTCCCGTTTCTCAAAGTTTATACTCTTTCAAACCTGATTAATGACAATGGATGGAATATTTCTAAAAAAAAGACTTCGAACCAATCCCTTTTTGGAAAACTAAAATTTGCGCCAAACGAGTAGTTTTGGGGTTTTTTTAAACCCTCCATGAGATTAATGGGCTTGGAGAGATAAAGTAAAAGCATTACACTGCTCATATCAAGTGCTGTTTTTCTTCATATAATACAAGTGAAACAGCTCCAAATGCTCTAGAGAGAATGATTGAGCAAAAGAAATCTAACTTGATAGTACATGTTGAGGGATGAAATGGACAATGAAGTTTCCATATGTTGTTTTTGCGCAGTAATTAGAAACTGTCACACACCGTTTCATTTTTTAGTTTCCTTGGGCTTATTTGCATGTATGAGGCTTTCCTTAGAGCAGAATTGTAAGCATCAAACTGGCACCCAGTTGAAATTTAAGGCAGTGACACGTGGGCTTCTTCCACCTCATGGACAAGAAGCCAGCGGCAGGTACTGTGACAACCCAGGGCACAGCTCAGCAGCAGCCAGCTGCAGCCTCGCTTACCTCTCTACCTCTGCCAAATTTTTTTTTCCATTTTAAGAAGTGGCCACTCCTGTGGTGGGAATCCTGTACTTTCTTTTGTTTCCAACGAATGCAAGGAACTGAACGTATTAACCTGCCCATATGTTCTGTGGGAGTTCAGCTTCTCATTCCCATGGCTTCCTTAGAAAATCTTTGCACGGTTTCTCAGGGGAAAGGCAGTGCTCTGGCTCGCAGTTTCCCTCACAGATTCAGAACATTGCCTACATGCTTTTGACACATTTTCCCAGCTCTTTCTCTATCCTGATAAACAGTTTGTTCACTTAAAACACCATCATCTGGCCTTCAGAATTTCATCAGAGGGGAATGACCAAGAAAACTATCTGACTTTTATCTTCATTATTCTGATTATAATGATGACTGAGGACTTGGTTATGTCATCTTGATCTTCTTTTTCTAAGCTATTTAATGGCAGCTAAGAAAATAAGTCAGAGTATGTGTTGTGTACAGGCATTGATGTTTTCTGTCTCTGAACTGTTTTCCAAACCTTTGTAAAATATCAGAAGTCTGGATGTGTGTGTATCTTGCCCATGCAAGAGAGATTAGTGCTCCAGATTGCTGTTAAACTCCAACTCTTAAATGGTCTAATAACCCCAGCAAGCAGGCCTCAGAAAAACATCAAAGGACTTTAACTACACTGACAGTAACATCTGAGAAGATCAGATTCAAAGACCCACCATTAAACTACTGTCTTTTAAAACACTGGACCAGATCCCTGATGTTACTTTTTTGTTCATTCCTAGTTAAGGCAAAATTGAGTTTGTTTAAAAAGGGGCTGGAAAAACCTTCACTGTAATCAGAAATTATTTGTACCTTAATAACAATAAAACTCCCCTCTGCCAGCTGCTTCCCAAAGATCCTCATCTTCACACACAATCCATTGTAACATAAACCTAATTCATTCAAACAAAGGAACCTTTGAGAAGAGCAGGTCAAACTTAGTCATAGTGACTTAAATCTACATAACATAGATCTTCACTTTTATGTGTACTTTACTGTATACTTTTAGGTCTTATTAATGCTATATTCAAATTATAATTAGAACTTATTTTTTTCCAAACACAGAGGCAAATCCTCAGGAAGCTACAAAGATAAGCCATTGATGTTTATCAGCAAAAATGTGTATACTATACAAAAACTTAAAAAGGCAGTGAGGACACCTCACTTTATTTTCACTGTCTGAAATACAGTGAAAAAAATGAAGAAATGAAAATGCTCTTATGGCAGATGATGTGATGCTAGTTTGAGAGATAGCAGAGCTATTGGTCAGCACTGCGGAAGGCATGCCATTGGTTCTAGCACAGCTGCTAGAGGTGACTGTGTTGGTATCTGTAGCATGTTGATGTGTGAAGTGCAAAAATGAATCTTATTCCTCAGGAGAGTCCTGCATATGTCAAGTATATTGTCTCATTAAGCCAATCCATTTATCAACCCACTGAATGCCAATTAAATTGCACAGGATGGTGCAGGTATATGGTGGTCTGATGGTGCCAAACTTTATTACAGCTGAGCTTTTCTGGCTCAGTACATTCCTGCATAGCAAAATGGCAGACATATCAAAGCCAAACTAAATGTTCTTGAAATAATGCCTTTAAAGAGGAAGAAATGCCACAGTCTGGCACAAAAGAGTATGAAATGTAATGTCACTTCTTAGTGTACTTTTAGTTCCAATGAAGATGTCACGGCTCAGATCCAGCCAGTGCCAAATGTCTTCACAGCGTGCAAATTAGATCAGTGTAATTTCATCAGGATGATGATCACACTCTGTTGTAGTTCTATGGCTGCATACACAGCTTCTGCTGACTGCTGCAGTCAGGCTGGCACAGCTGAGCTAATGCTGCCATCCTCAGAAAGAGACAGAAGTTGATTTTATAGCATTGTCCTGATGCCAGAGTCCAAAGGATATTCCTAGATCCCTGGAATATTTTAAATTAGTATTTTCTCTGAAGTGCCAGCTCAAAGAAGTCCTCTTTTTATCTCAATCAGCACTCCCTTTTATCTCAACTAACAGTAACATGAATATCTTTATTCAGTACATTATTGTTACACATGATCAGTAGTTTTTCCTAAAAGCTTTTCAACTCTTAAAATGTGAGTTCCTCTGCTCCAAGACACTGGCTGATACCAAAATGTAAAAAAGACCTACTGCCTTAGGTACTTCAGCCAAAAGCTTATCTTATGAACACAAACTGGTTGATACACAAGCACACAGTTTTTCCTGCTGACACAATACGGAGCTGGTCGACCCCGGTGCCAGGGATGGACAAGCAGCTGGGAAAAGCATTGTCTTAAAAAGGTTCATCCCAGCTTGTTGCCTTTCTGTATGCCAGGTCTCCAAGTATGCAAAATGGGCCTTACTCCTCTAAGAAATATTGTTGTAAATCAAGATTAAATCTTAGTCTGCGATTTGCTGATAAATGCTTTCAGAAGCAGGAACGGGATATTTGGTGGTAGAAATCAGATCTAAGACATGCCATACTTATATTGAAGGCGTGGCTTTGCTCAAGCTTTTTGCAGAGAATTTTATATGTTAAAATGTTAGATTTGGTGATTTTTTTTCTCCCTAAAGCATTTGGTAAAGAGCAATTACTTACACATATAACAGCTAAAATCCCCAAACACCATGGCACACAGCCATTTGAGGCAAGTTGCCAAGTCTGTAGCTTCAATTAACCTTCATATATCCCCCCAAACTTGGAACACTATCAGAAGGCTATTATGTTCAAGCCTTACTCATGTGGTGAGCACTTAGACACTGAAGTTGAAATCAATAGCACTGATGGATACATGATTGCTCATCTACCCCAGCTAGGCTGAAGGAGGGAGATGCAAACTTGCAGGCACACAGCCATTTCAGGATTTTGTCAGACAGATGAAGCCCATTGTCCCTTATGTAGCATCTCTTCTTCACTGGGCTCAGGCAGTAGCTCCTGATGGTGGAGTTAAAGAGGAGAGAGCACAGCAAGATTCAGACATCTCATTAAGCCAGTGAAGTAGCCACTGCTTCAGCAATAGCTATATGTTCATCAGAGCCTGCCTCTACATGTTCATCACCCTGCAAATGGGTTCCTCTCTCTAGAGAATGAAACAGAGATTCTATGCATCCCAGATGTTTTTAAGCAGTTTACTGGCCCTCCCCTGTGTGCACTCAGTTCTCAAGACGGATGGAGATGGAGCAGAAATAGGAAATGAAATAAAAACTCTGCTTTGGCTCTAAAATGATAATGTTACTTATCCTCAAATGAAAAACATAAAGCTTCAGTAAAAGCAGATAAACACAGTTTTTATGCAGGGGCAGACAAAGGGCTAGATGCCCAGCTGGTATATACTGGCATAGCTTCACACTCAAGTTGATTAAGCATAATGAACTTTGTGCCAGCTGAAGATCTGGCTTACAGTTACTGCTCAGTATGCCTATTGTGTGCGTGAAATCCTCTGTGTCTAGGACAGAATATGGCATCCAGTGAAGGATATAGCAGGTTCAAAGGCTACAGGCATAAGATTCAGTCTGAAAACATACATAATTTTTAAAACTAATAAATGCCAAATTACTAGAAATTGAGAAAAAATACTACATGGTCTTGTTGGAAGAGGGCAGATTCAGGCTAGATATAAGAAAGAAAATCCTTACAATGAGAGTGGTGAGACACTGGAACAGGTTGCCCAGAGAGGTTGTGGATGCCCCCTCCCTGGAAGTGTTTAAGGCCAGGCTTGACAAGACAGTGCCTGCCCACGGCTAGTGGGAGGTTTCCCTGCCTATGGAAGGGGGGTTGGAACTCGATGATCTTTTAAGGTCCTTTCCAACCCAAACCATTCTATGATTCTATGATTATATATTTAATAGATGCATACAGTTTTATATTTAGTGAGAACTATTTGCTCTGTGATGCTTTTACTGAAACACATTTGCAGTCTACAGGATC
Source organism: Turnix velox (assembly GCA_013400935.1). NCBI lineage: Eukaryota > Metazoa > Chordata > Aves > Charadriiformes > Turnicidae > Turnix > Turnix velox. The sequence continues at coordinate 134,460 of VZTY01032685.1, forward strand.
TGCAGACAGGAGTAAATTAGATCTTTCAGCAGAGACAAGAAGCCTTTCTGTTTGTGTACCTACCCTGATGATGGGGTAGCACCCCAGGCTGTTCCCAGGGCATGCCAGGACCCAGATGCCAAGCTTGGGAAGGCTCTAGCAGCAACATCTGGCTGTACAGTGAGGTCTAAAGGCAGTTGTGATAACAGATCTGGAATAGCCTCTGGCTCTGGGCTTGCTGCACTCTCCTAGGACATATTTTCCTTCTGCTCACCTTTGTTTTGTCAAATGTGTGGGGTTTTCTTTTATTACACACTAGAGTAATATGGAAAGGCTTTCTATCTGATCAGATCTTATACAGGATCTTTTATTCTCCTGCAAATCCTTGCCTCAATAACTGCACCCTATACATTTTTATGCCAGTTGATTTTTGCCTCCTTTGTTTTATCATGAAACTCTTTGTAAATATATAATTGCTGATGGGAACTTGTGACATGATATTCTCAATTTTAACAAAAAACATATCATTAAAAATCAGTTTACTAAACTTGAATTATATCAGGGACATCAGCATCTTTTGGTTACACACATACGTTAGTACATTTTAATTAACCAAGACATTGATTTTGCTCTAGAATTTGCTCAAGTTGCTTCTGCTAATACAAAATTACCAAAAAAAACCAACATCTCATCAAGCATGGAGGTTTCCACTGTACTTAAGAATAAACCTTTCCATTACACTATTCTAAACCTATTCTTATACTATTCTTTCACACTATACTTTAAGCCTTTTCTGTGCATTGTACAGACTTTTTAATTAATGGTAAACATTGTTCCTGTAATTGCTTGAAATGTGTGTATACGACATACTGAAAGACTGTTCAAAGGATATGAATACTGTTCCAAAAAGTGAGAGTTTTTCTTTGTGGTCTGTATTTTTAAACAAAAAATTTCATAAACATGGCAAAATATTTTAAAATAATATCAATTTGGCTTAAATGGATCACAGCTTACAAACTCACTAGGCAAGATAAAAAGCATCTTGCAAATAGGACACTAGCCTTTGGCCTTGAGCTAGTAAGAAATATGTCATTGCACATCCAACATTCACTAACATTTAATAAATTAATCCTTACACTATGCAATTTTTTTCCACAGGCAAAAAGAAATATTAGAAGATGGCATATGCTACTCAATGTTCTGTGTGCTGCTAAAGGTGTTTGACAAATTTTAATACGAGTTGAAATTTTTTTTGTAGCTCTCTACATAGCAAATGAAAAAATATATGGTAGAAAAATCATGCTCCAATCATTCAGGTGTAATAGTACAAACTTGTTTTGCTGTAGTTTTGTGGGGATAAAATAACCAGAAGTCATATTTTTGGGGAACTAAGGACAATTTTATTTTTCAGAGATTAAAAAAAAATTCAAGAAAGGTTAAATCCAGAAAACATAATCCAAGAAATCAAAAAGGGTACGTGGATTAACATGGACAAAAATTAATTAGAGCATTAAATGTTAAAGAAAGCATGAAAAGGATAAGCAAAAGAGCTCTAACTTGTTATGTTGCTTAGGGATTTATGTGTGGGTCTGCTTAACTACAGCGCAGTAGGTGTCGGGGAGCTGGCTGAAAGTACACATTTAAAAGGCTGTAGAGCTGGAACAGAGATGGTGTTGTGACAATCATTACCATGGAGTTTGAAACTGTTTCATGTAAACTGAGCTGACCACAGTAAGTTCACTTATACAGATTTGTGACTGAGATAATTAATAATCATAAGTGAGGTTGTCGCTAAAACTAAGTTAAGAAAGAGTGAAGAAGAATAACTGATTGGCTGTAAACCATATTGGAACATGTTTACAAATAACTCAGGTAGTACAGACCCCCAGCTATTGTTCGCTTGCACCAGAAGGAGGAATGCAGCCTACTGTTCATGATCTCCCAGTACATAGTATGCTATTGCTTTTCTGGTTTTTGGATGCATCTGTGGGTGGGTAGATGACTGAGAGAAGCCATTCCTTCTAAATTAATTCAAAATGACTGAAGTTCGCTTCATAAGGAAATGAACTGTGAAAGAGAACTTTGGCACCAAAAAAAGGCTAAAAAATCTCTGACAGTTTTTCTTTAATGTCCAAGCACAGCTGAACTATAATAGGGTGAGCGATTAACTATGATTAAGAGGTGAAGTCATCTATTTTTTTAGCATATAGGAAAAACCACATTTACTCTAAGCAAAGGCATTTATAACCGACTGACTATTAGAGCCTTGCTTATCCTCTGCTGCACCAAATAGCATTGAAATAATTCCTAAAGAGGAAGTAAAAGCATCTATGCTTTACGCTGAAGGAGATTTCACACCATTTTCCCTTGATGAGGGAACATCATGATTCCCTCATCATGTAACTTGCTTTTCTTCCAGGAAAAACAATGAAAGCCATTAGTTTAATGTCTTCTCTGTGTATTAAAGAAGCAATACACTGTCCCCAGAGGGCATGGGGAGCCAGCCCTTGGGAGACATGAGGAAGAGACACTTTCATGACTTTATGTATCAACTAAGAGTGGTTAAAACTTCATCATGTCATCAGAGGCATCATCTAAGAAAGAGGCATCATTCCTGGAAACGAAAACCTGTCCTTGTTTGGAATTATTTAGATTAACCAAGATGTTTCCTAAAATACACATACACCATTTATAGAGACTTGACTGTCATATTAGGTTACTCAAAGGTTTGAGGACTATATGCAGATGTTTAGCAGTGTAGATCTGTCTGGGGTTAACAGGAGTCTGCATGGTTAAATATCACTCATTGCTTTGACAGTATATAGGGCCCTTAATTCTTCACGCACAGATCAGATGTTGGTAGTGGAAAACATCTGTTTCTGCTCACATATTATAGGAAAAATAACTCCAAAGTTTAGAAATTGGCAGCAGAGTCGCAAAATTCTGACTCAGGTCCTAGGCAATAATGTTAGGAGTCCCTTCTTTTCAGGGTTGAGTGGGCTATAAAATATTTCAATACCTACTTAGGACTTAATTTTAAAAGGGAATTACACATCAAATATATTCTTGACAATGATGAATAAATATATTTTGCAGTTGAACTGTTTGAAAGTTTGAATGGGAAAATAAGATATTTGAAGGTCCATTCAGTCAAGCTTAGGACCATCAGCCTATTTCAGTTAGTCATGGGGGATTAAGAGAGCAGAAGCAGCAAGAACTAAGACACATCACTCTGTGACACAAAATCTCCAGTTGCCTACTAACTGGAATGGGTGTAGCAGTTAGATGGTGATTTCTGTTCTGTGACGCACAACAGCCAAGGTCTTGCCCCATGACTCAAGGGACCATGATGATCACTCCAGTATGCAATACATCCATGTGCAGACAGACTTCCCAGAACAATACTATCTCCTGTGGCTCAGCCTTCTGCACGGGGTTGCACTTCTGTTTTTCAGTGGTTTGTTGCTTTCTAAGTTGGAGGACTGGGAAAAGGTACTAACAGCCTCATTGAACTATCTGACCCAATTTGCATGGTGATTAGAGGGGAAGGGGGGAGTGTGTGGAAATCCATGAAGCAAGTATGTAAGGACAAGGTAACCCCATCAAGTGAGCTCTTGACAGTCTCATCGGGGTACTCAGCTCTGCAATCCTCCAGCACTCCCTCTCAGAAAGACAGCAGCCATGCAGTAATCAGTCTCCTGGACACAGAGGAACAAGCCTCCCTCAGGACAAAGAGGAAGCCCTGGTCTCTACAGTCCTGGGTGACAAGGCAAGGATTCACAAGTTCAAGGAATTTCATCTTTCTTTTTTATTTCCCCAGTGAAATCATGAACATTAAAAGCATTGGTCTATTTAACTAAACTAAAACCATCCTTTTCAGTAGAAAATATTCCAATGGAAAATTTCTGGCCAGATCCAGACAGTTTTTCTTTCTAGTTTTTCCATGTGATTTCTAATTCCTTTTTTTATTAAGTTCTTTCCTATATCATAGTGAAATTACTCCCACAACAGTGGTAGTTTCATTTTACATTGTTTTCCACATGTTTGTCATGGGTACTGATTCACTAAATGAAGGGTTTGCAACAGTAGACTAGTCACTTCAAAATTGAATGGGAAAACATCAGAGTTTCATCCCCATCATTTATCTGGATTGTTCAAGCAATTTAAAGTCACATTATTACATAATATATGCTCTATTTATCACAAATAGTGGTAATTTAATTTAATACAGTAGCTATCCTGTTTGTGTATTCTTATAAATATTTAACTAAGTAACTCCACAAAAATGTTCATGCTGTTTGCTCTTACTAATGTTTCATAGTTACAAAACTCTTAATTAACATAGTAAAACTATATTTGTAGCAAGCAAGAAATTATACATTTGATTAGAGGTATCTTCCATGAGTATGCCAGGTATTTCCCCCTAGATAAGAATTTATTTGCAGATTAAATACCTTCCTGTGTGTCCTTCCTCCTTTATCCACCTAATGCTGCTGGGAAGAAAGAATCCTGTGAATGACTGAGGAAGTACTGGATCAGCCTCATCATTTTTTGTCCATTTTTTTCTCCTGTATCTGATTTTTACTCAGTACTAGGATCGTATTTACAGCAGATGTTATGTGAACATTTTTCATGTAGGATAGAAGGTTATCATGTAGATAACCCCAACTAGATGCACGTACCTCAAATGATTGCTTATATTATGTCTTGTCTTCAGATGGAAAATGGACCAGTGAGGGTAACTGGGGACATCTCTTGGATAAATAAGACTCACTCTTCTATTCTAGTTCAAAACAAAAATGGCTTGCACAGCTTAAAATTTATTCTGTGAAATCAAGCAAGCTGATATCTCCATAAATTTTGGGTACTGTAGCCTTTACTTCAGACTACTTCTACCTACTTTTATTTCTAACTCAGGGGCACGTGACATGCCCAGTCCTTAGGGTTACCACACTGTTCCTGTTTTTTTTCAGATCATGTAACTTTATCATGATTTCTGTTGATAGCAACCATAATTGTATCTAACAACAGCTCTGACACAGCCTCTGAACAAGCTAGAAAAGATGTGCTATACCAGAAGTCCTGAACTTCTTACTCTTTATTGCATCCTTCAGTATCAGCCCACTTTGCCACTTATATACAAGGTTGTCTTTGTTCTTCACTGACTTCATATACAACTTTCATTTATAAACGCTTTCTCTACTGAGTACTATATAAAGGATTTTAAGTCTTCTTTTCCTCATAATCATCAGGAAATTAATTTAGTACTGATTAAGAAATATTCCCAGCATTTTTACATTGTTATGCAAGAACAGTACGTAGTTACTTAGTTTTTTTTTCTTTCTCTTTGATAAGAGAATAATCTTTCAGAGATGCTTCAGAAAACTTACAAAAGTCATGCTATACAAATTTTTTGCTAGCAAGTACTTTCCACTGGAGACATGGAAAAGAGTATATTAAATTTACCACAAGATTTTTAAAAGCACTCTGGGGATATTAGGCCATGTCTCTTAAAAGCTCACAGCAGATAAAGATGTTGTCAGAAACAAATTAAAAATTTCATTTTAAATATTTAACTTGAAAGTAATTGTTCTCATGAGTTAGGATATAACAGCAGAATTCTTTCTGCCATACAAAATTTAAAAAAAAAAAATTGCAATAAACTGTAACTATTTTTCTCAAACACACTAGCCCTTTCCAAAAGCCTGTCTTTGTCTGTCAGGATCCAGCCATGCATGTAAATGGATTCCCTTGTAAGGCTCCTCCCTGTTTTGTCTTTGTTTACATCAAGCTTAAGATTACCAGAACCTTTGCGGCAAGGTCTTGTGCAAAGCCTCACTGTTGGGTTGTGAAAGACAGCTCTGCAGCTGCGTTAAACAGATACTTAAAACAGTGAAAGGGGAAACAAATACAGAGGGAAGAAGTATACCTTGAATTTAGCTACTTACACAAACTAGATTTTATAAGTATTCTTGTGATTCCAATAAAAGAAGTCAACTAAAATAAGTTACATAAGTAGATTCTGCACTTTGTTCAGTTCCTAGGCTCATTAGAGTTAATGATCCCGAGAGTATCAAATTAAATTCCAGTGAAACCATTTATACCTAACAAACTGCCTAGATATATTGTTGTTTCATATAACTAAAGTTTCTCAGTTAGATCCAGGATGGTTCAGGAATTAATAGGAATTAAATTTCTAGCAATCACAGGTCTCAGGTCACAGGTCCAAATATCACAGGTCTCATGGAAAAGTGGAATGGTATCTTAAAGAAGTGTACAGCTATGTATTATAGGGCAATATAATCTAGATTCTCTCAGAGCATGGTTCAAGAGAAGTTAGAAGAAAGCAAAAACAAAGAATTGCTAAGAAAGCACTAGTAAAACTAATGGGAAAAAGAACAGTCCATCCCTTTTACTTCTTACCCATATTCTATTATATTAAAATTTTTATATAATTAAAACTTTCTAAATAAGATTAATTAGAGCTTTGTGTGATTCAAAAGATGAAAGGGTAGATTTGTGTCACATAGAAACAAAGACAAACAACATCAGCAGCTGTTGGCTCAACACTGAGTTCAGCATCCAAAATAATTAAAAACAGTGTTAACAAATGATTTATGTTACCATACGCTTCTCAGTTTCTAGGAGTTAGATTTAAATTTCTGAAGTCTCAGAAAGGTGCTACTTAAAAACCAGTAGATAGTTTGGAGTGTTCTCCCATGCACCTTGCTTATGCAAATAAAATCCTTCAGGAGATGAAAATTGGAATCACGTGAAACCAACAAAAAAATCAAATGTGAAGGTATTATGCATCTTGATTTTTTTGAATTTATGCTATGGTAAAAGAATGTTTTGTTTTCCACACTGTTAAATTTGTTCATGTTGTAAGACAGCACATTCCTGACCGATTTATTGTTGAAAATGAGAATAGAAATCTTGTCATCCTTTCCCCAAGAAGCCTTTTAGTAGAATTGGATGAACCATTAAAAATTAACACTCTGTTTACTATGCATTGTTTTCCCTGTTAGAACTGAACCACAAATAATGATCTTGCAGAATTTGCTTGTTATTCATCACTGTTCATTGACACTTGACCAAGCAAATTACTGCCTATGGATCATCTGAAATGTAAAGCTATTATTTGCACATAATTATATGTGATAGATCACTCAAGTCACATGCTGTTAAGATGATAATTACATTATTTCTATTTCATAAAATTGAGCATACCTGAAAGCCTTTAGAATCTGTAAGCAATTAGCTGTCTAACTCCAGGAATATTTTTGATTTGGGATGGCTTTTTTGTATTGCAAGGGAAATCTAACTAGAGACATCTTTGCTGGTAACATATGGAGACCCCATATTTCAAAGCTCATTCCAGTTTGAGTGAGCTGCCTACAAAATTTTGGTTTCCCCTTTCTTTAACAAACAAGTCTCATGTAACAGGGGGGACACACGCATAATGCTGCTCGTATACACTGGCCACAGAGCTTGGTCTCACTTAGATTGCCTGTATGTATATGCAGGAAATACTACATCCTTCCTCAACAACACACTATTCCAGACACCTGATTCATACTTGACTGAAGCCACAGGCCTTGGTATTAATTTGGAGAGATGTACCTAATTTTGTTCCAAATTTTGCCTATTTCCCATCTCGCTACACATACTCTGCATGTAAAAACCAATACATAGTAGTTAATAGTCTAATGGGTACAGCCAAGTAGAGGTTACTAGTTCTGGTGACTGGAGCCCTGGGAATCCCAGACAACAGCTTCTACACTCTTCCCTTCCTCACGGTCAAAACTTCAGGACAGAAGAAAGGGAAAATCTAGTAAAGTTTTAGCATTAATATTCTCTCTACAAAAAATAATACTCCAAAGCAATACTCCGAAACATATGTTCTGCTGATGACTTTTCACTGTCTATTTATTTCTTCTTTAGACCTTGAGGATGGGATTTGGATCTGCCACATGGACCTGAAAGGGTTACACTTGATTTGTACTTAAAGTTCCTTACAGTTGTGGGACATTATATTAATTTTAAAGTTACTATAAGCAGTCTGTCTCGTCAAGCATTTCATGCTGCTCTCTGACTTTTTCATCTTTTCAGGCAAAACATTCACTTGAGTCAATGACACTTTTGTGGAAGAACTAAAAGTACAAGTACATGTGATAGGATGAAGTTAGACTTCCTTCCAGTATGTTACAATGGCGTATCTATACTGCAGATGTAAAAGAAACACAGTTTTCTTTATTTTCAATATGAAGAAAATAGAAGCAACTTTGTAAGTTCCTTAACTTAAAATAATGCAGGTCAAATCCTAGCAATCAGTTAAGCATCTGTGTCATTTACATCTTTTATCTGCAGGGTCAACTGGATATTCAAAATCTTGATTTTGATACTCAAAAATCTTTCCAACATGATTTAAACTAAAACTATGCTGACACAAAGATTTCAACTTACTTTTTCAATTATTCCCTAATATTTGTTCTTTGACAAACAAAAGACTCTGTGTCTGCATCCTGTAGGGTCTCCTTTTTCAGAGTAACTTCCAATGGTATGTGATTACTACATTTATTTGGGATAGTGAGTATAGCTTAGGAGATTACTGAAATACAATTATTTTTAGACTTCGGGGATTTATACCTTGTTCCTGACTGCATCTGTCAAGATCCTGTAAAAACTGAGCCAGATGCTGCATGGTATGCAAACAGAGTTGCAGAGATCATATGTGCAAAGACTACAAAAATACTCTCTAAAAAGTAATTGTGATTGTGATCAATGTGACAGGAAGCCAAGATTGAATTCTGCCTATTTAAATTGCATAATCCACATGAGTTTATGTGGAAACTGTCACTGAAACTGGCTCTACTTGCGGCAAAATTGCACTCAAATATTTAATGTCAGCAACCACTGCAAGTAGAGAAGAAAATACTTCGGAAAGACAAAAATATATACGTACTGCTGTAGGAGTGATTTGAAATTATTTGCCATGCCAGATTGTCAGCTAGTGTACATTAGTCTAACCATTGACCTCTCATCCCCCATCATCCCTCAGGCATATACTATTTAGCTTCAAGACATGGAAGTCTGCCTAACAAACTGTATTGCTGCCTCTTCAAGTTTTTAACATATGATCTGCATGATTTACTGCAGAGTATTTCATTACAAGTTGCAGCTCATCATAAGCTCTGTTGGTTGTTACAGCCTAAGATGGCAAACAGTTACCCATGCACATCCATCCATTGAAGTCAGACCCTGTGCTCAACTGATTAGATCCAGAGCTGCAGTTTCAGTCCAAACACTGAAACTATGCGTGACACTTCCTTTGTGTTTAGGAATCTATCCTTCAGATAGATACCCCAGATGCTCCTTGCCACATTGTCTCTGTTCAGTGACTATACCTCATGTTGAAATACAGTTTGCCATGTTGCAGATTTGAAAAGATGCCTGGCCACCAGTTTAAAATATTTTAAAGGATAGTATATTCTCTTTCATGGGCATATGTGTGTGTGTATATATATATCTACAGATACATCTGTATCTATGTTCCATGTTTATCTTCCTATATTTAAAAGATTCATGATGGTAAGTGAAATGTTTTTGTTTCCAGATGACATAGTTTTTTGCTCCAAAATTTTGATGCAAATATTTTTTGCTTTATCTTTTGTATACATGAATATAAAAATTAAGGAAAACCAATGTCCTTTAAGAATAACTACCTACTTCTTGTACTCAACTCTTAGCAGCCATATACAATGGTTAATAGAGAAGTTAATTTCTGAAAGCAGTTTCTGAAAGAAAAAATCAATAAAGTGAACTTCAGGGGAACACTAACATTTGCATTGAGGTTTACATCAGTCAGCTTGTTCTTTTAAACACAGAAACGTTTGAAAAGTTGTGGATAGCAGCCCTCCACCACCACTAACTTCTGGGATTGTTCTAGTCCTCTCTATTAATTTATCATAAGCTTGAAGTTCCACAGTTGTTGCAGTTTCCTAGCGATTTCAGAAGCACAGAACACACCATACCATTTCAAAATATAAAAATCTTGGGAATACTCATTACAATAAATTATCTATTTTTCATCCCCTGTGACAAGTATTTATGTAATAATATTTTAAGTAAATAGGTCAGAATTTTTGTGGCAGTTTTAATTAGAAGACCAATTATCATTAGTCAGAAAACTTCATGGGGAAAGAATAAATCACACCTCAAAGCACATTAATCTGATTCTACCTATCATAATCATCTAGGTTGGAAGAAAACCTCATCAAATCCAACCATCAACCCAACTCTGACAACCCTCATACCTGGATGAGAACTTGAACCTTGACTTTCCAATTAGGCGTCTAATGCTCTCTCAACTGAGCTACAAAGGTAAGTCATCAACCAAATGATCATGTTTCTATCTTCACACAGTCAAATACACAGATGGGGAAAATCGTGGTATAGCTGCAAACAATGGGAAAAAATTTATTATCTACTAAGACAGCTAGAACATCAAACTCAGTCAGACCTCAAATAATGAATGGTATGGGCAAATCTCTGCTTTGTTAAGCAAAATGCCAACTATCTTTTATGACTCCAGAGGGTTAGAAACATGGCCCATTGCTGAAGATGTTCAGCATTTGCTAGCTCTAGATCTGAATTTGTTTTTCTGAGAAACCCACAATTTTGTCTTAGCTACAGAAAATAAATATTCAACATTTTATTTTTACCCATCTGTGATGACACTTAGATTCTGTTTTACTTTTCTCTGAACTGCCTTCTGCAATCTAAGTAACAAGAAACACAAGTTTTTAGATAAACAACACTCATTTCCCAAAACAGATATTATACTTTATTATCCCACTGGCATATCTACAACGCAAACTGTATGCTCACTTATGGTCAGGTTGTGTACATGAGATAATCTTGACTGTGAGAATAAAGAGAAAACTGTGGCTCAGATGTGCCACAGGAAAGAAGATGGTTCAATTATTTTTGTCCTCCTCTTATATTGAAGCTTAATGCTGTCACATATGGCTTGATGTGATGCTTAAATGTAGGTGTGGGGTTTTTATTAGTACATCTTTTCACTTGCTTTAAAATTATGACTGCACATAAAAAGATAACTGTACTCTGCCTAAAAAATGAAAATCCTTTGTTCTTAAAATTATGATGTTTTTTCATCATGCAATAAATACTATGCTGTAGATTCTTCACTCACCTTATCTAAAACTGACACAAATTCCCATATTTAGGACAAGATCCTCTGCTCTTTTTGAACTTTCCAATCTTCTGTATAGCCCAGGGAAGATATGGTAGGGGCAGGATTATCTGAAACAAGATTACAGGGTATAATATTGAACTGGTAAAAGCTGTAAATCCCAGGAAGGTGGGATCCTTTGCTTATATATCACGTGAAACACTCCATATAACTTCAAAGTCTGGGAAAATGAAATAATGTGTGGTTTCTTTATGCTTAGTTATGAAGAACTAGCTTGAGTCTTCTGTAATTACCCGACCTTAATTAAACCTTCCTTTGTTGGGACTCTCTTGATAAGCAGCATCAAATAAAGACAAATCAAGTTTTAGGAAAAAAAAAATTAAATAAAGAACATTTACATGACATTATATAAATTAATTCACTTGCACCATTAATATTGCCCTGAACATGGATTATACCTCAAATTTTACAGCCCTACTTTCTTTTCACTGAAAGCAGAATTATGTAATTGGAAAAGGTGTGGAACTTTGTGGAGGGTTGACCTTGTCAGGCTGACAGACATACGTGCACTCTCTCACTTCTCCTCCTCAAACAGGACAAAGTATGATGGCAAAGCTTGTGGATCAAGAAAAAGCCTGGGCTGTAACTGATATCAGGAAAATAATTGACTTGGGGGAAAAAAATGCATGCTAAAATAGACTTGGAGAGTGAGAAATCAAGACAAATTAAAACACCACGGCATATTTTGCCCACATCAATTCCACTCCTGAATTCCTAGGTCCTCTATATCCCCCATCCATGCCTAAGAAACACAAGGGGATAGAGAATGTGTAGTTACTGTGAGTACTTACCTTTCCTTCCTTCTCACACTTTTCCTCCGTTCCAGTGGCCTGCAGCTTCTCTCCAGGGTGTCCAGTTCTTGTCATGAGATCCTCCTCCAATGTGACTTTTCCAGAGCCACAGCTCCTGTCAGTAGAAAATGCTATAGCATGTGTGCAATTCCTGTCACTGCATAGGTTCTCCAGGGCCACAGTTTCTATCAGATACACCAGATTTAGCATAGGCTGTACAGAGCCAGAACTCCTTCTCAGAAAAAATATGCTTCAGTATGGGCTTTGAGGGCCCCATATTTTGCCAGGATAATCAACTCCATCATCAGCTTCCCATGGGCTACAGTTCCTGTGCCAGCATAGGCTCTCCATAGCCACACTTCTATCAGAAAAACTAGCTCCAGCATGTACCTCCATGAGCCACAGTTCCTGTTAGAAAAAAAATATGCTACACTGTGGGCTCTCCAGAGCCAGAATTCCTTACAGGAGAACCAGCCCCAGCATGGGCTGCCCAGGGACATATATCATGTCAGAAAAATATGCTAGAGTATGAGGTCTCCGTGGGCAGCAGTTCCTATCAGGAGAACTAGCTCCATCATCAGACCATTAGCCTTCCATCAGCCAGCCACAGTTCCTGTTGGGAAAATTCTGATACAGAATGGGCTATCCAGGGCCACAATTCCTGTGAGGAAAAATATGCTACTCTGTGGACTCTCTGTGGCCACAGCTCCTGTCAACAAAACACACTGCGGTTTTTGGCAGAAGGACCAGCTTCAACATAGTTCCATGAACCACAGTTCCTGTCAGGAGAATCTGCTACAGCATGGGCATTCTGTGGCTACAGGAAAATAGGAAAATATACCCCATTGTGGACTCTGTTTTACTCTAAAGCAGAGCTGAGAAACTTCTAAGATATTGTTACAAGTGTTACAGCAAGAATTTGTAACATTGTTTATGGTGTCTGGTATGTAGATCCTTCAGGACATAGCCACCTACAGGCTGGGATCCTCCATGAACTGCAAGCCAGAGATCTATTATGGTGCATTCCTTTCCCCAAGGCAAGTATCTGTCACCTGGAACACCTCCTCTCTCCCTCCTCCTTCCCCACTTCTGTTGTTCACAAGGCTATTTCTCACTCTTTTTTTCCTCACCACCTGTGCAGTCTTTTGTTAGATATTTTCAAAGGAACCACCAGCTTCATTCTTTGTTTCCACCTCCAAGGAGTCTGTTGAGGAGCTGATGGGAAACACCTGTGTCCAGCACAAGGCAGACTGTGAGGTGAGGAGATGGCGGAAACCACCTGTGTCCAGTACAAGGCAGGCTGTGAGGTGAGGAGATGGTGGGAACCACCTGTGTCCAGCACAGGGCAAGCTGTGAGGTAAGGTGAGGAGATGGCGGGAACCATCTATGTCCAGCACAGGGCAAGCTGTGATGTGTGGATGTGGTAGGAACCACCTGTGTCCAGCACAAGGCAGCTCCTGGCTTCCTCCCTCAGAGGCCGTCCTTGCCACAGACAGTCAAAATGGCCTCTTAGCAAGCACTCATTAAAGGCTTCCGTGCTGTCCTGCTTTAAGGCAAAACAGAATTTATTTTCTGTTCATTAATTTTACTTTTTAGATAAGCCTCTTCTTACCAACTGAACACTCTGAAACTCTGTCCACTTCCAGGGTGATGTAAGCATTGAGATATAAGACATGATGCTTATAATTGAAAAACAAGAGATGGTTTGAAGAAAGGCTCTTACCTCCACTTCTTGCTATTGCTGTCAAAGGCCAGGAAAGTGTTCTTTCAGAAGCAGAAATAACCAGGCCAGGCCTCTTCATGGGAAGCAGAGCATGGGGAATATACATGGGCCCTGGTTACCCCTTGAATCTTCTGGTACAAGAGGAGCTCAGGGAGAGCACATACAGCTCAGGAAAGCAGCTTCAAAACAATCACCAGTGTTCTAGGTCTATTTTGCAACATAACAAATACCCATAGGTATGTGAGATTGAGATACAAACGCATATAGCTCTCACATGTTGGATGTTGACTCTGTAGAGTTTGCAGGGACACTAAAGGCTATACATGCATTTCAAATATATCCAGCTATGACTACAACAATTGATAAATAAAATGAGAATGAGCACATGTGAAAATTGAAGACTGAAACAGAAAATACTAAAGCTATTATATGTTTTACTCTAAAGCAGAGCTGGCACTGCAGTGCCAGCAGTGTGCACTCGCAGCCAAGAAGGCCAACCAAATCCTGGGTTGCATCAGGAGGAGTGTGACCAGCAGGTCGAGAGAGGTAATTTTACCCCTCTACTCGGCACTGGTTAGCCCACACCTGGAGTATTGCATCCAGTTCTGGAGCCCTCAACACAGGAAGGATATTGAGCTATTGGAGAGGGTCCAGAGAAGGGCCATGAAGATGGTCAAAGGGCTGGAGCAACTGCCCTATGAGGACAGGCTGAAGGAGTTGGGGTTGTTCAGCCTGGAGAAGGCTCAGAGGGGACCTCATAGTAACTTATCAGTACCTGAGGGGGTCCTACAGAAAGGCAGGGGAAGGAATTTTTAACATAATATCGGAACTAGAAACAAGAGATGTAAATTGGAGGGGGGTAGATTTAGACTCGACATAAGAAAGAAATTCTTTACAGTGAGGGTGGTGAAACACTGGAACAGGTTGTGGATGCCCCCTCTCGGGAGGTGTTCAAAGCTAGCCTGCACAAGGCACTGAGCAGCCTGGTCTAGTGGGAGGTGTCCCTGCCTATGGCAGGGGGGTTGGAACTCGTTGATCTTTAAGGTCCCTTCCAACCCAAACTATTCTATGATTCTACGATTCTATATTGTTACAAGTGTTACAGCAAGAATTTGTAACATTGTTTATGGTGTCCGGTATGTTGATCATTACAAAAACCAACAAACTCTTTGTTTACAAAGAGTGAGCTTACTGGAGAAGAAAAAAGGAATCATAGAATGGTTTGGGTTGGAAAGGACCTTAAAGATCACCTAGTTCCAACCCCCCTGCCATGGGCAGGGACATCTCCTGCTAGACCAGGTTGCTCAGTGCCTCATCTAGCCTGGTCTTAAACACCTCCAGGAATTGAGGGGGCATCCACAACCTCTCTGGGCAACCTGTTTCAGTGTCTCACCACTCTCATAGGAAAGAACTTCTTTCTTATATTCAGCCTAAATCTCCCCTCTTCTAATTTGCATTAATTCCTCCTAGCCCTGCCATCCTGTACTCTATTAAAAAGTCCCACCCCACCTCCCTGTAGGCCTCCTCTAGGTATCAGTAAGCTACTATGGGCCATGAATCCTCTTCTCCAGGCTGAACAGCCCCAACTATTTCAGCCCGTCCTCATGAGGGAGGACCATCCAGCCCTCAGATCATCTTTGTGGCCCTCCTCCGGACCTGATCCAACAGCTCAATGTCCTTCTTACGCTGAGGGCTGCAGAACTGGACACGATACTCCAATTAGGGTCTCACCAGAGCTGAGTAGAGGGGCAAACTCACCACCCTTGACCTTCTCTTGATGCAGCCCAGGACTGTGTTGGCCTTCTGGGCTGCAAGCTGGCTCATGATGATTTTCTCATTCACTGACACCTAATCCACTAAAAAGGAACCAAAGCGACAACCTGTAAGTGGATGAATTCTTAGCAGTGTATTCTCTATGTACTTTGTTTTCTGTGTAGCCTCAACACTTCTACAGTTTGCTTGAATATAAGATTGGAAATTGAAAAAAGAACTTCTCCTGCAGATTATATGACAATGATACTCCAGCAAGCCAACAAAAATTCTTCATGGCTAAGGATCTAAACTTTTACTGGACCTGACTCCTCTGAAGCAATCATTTTTGTGCATATCTAGGATTCCATGCTACCATCAAAGAAATGATCAGTGGATGAGAAATATTCCTAATAGACTCTCTCAGGAAGTAGAATCAGACATAATTATTACCATGCTTTACAGAGGTGGCCTGGAGTCCATATTCAGAGGTATGATCTCATCATGATGTCGTCTGATGAAGCACAGTATCACATCCTGGAAAATCTAAGTTATGGTATCCTGAAGACAAGATTGAAATTGGACTGGCATTTCCTCCAGATGTTTCCTTTTAACAGTTCTCTTTCAACAACTGTTTTGGTCTGTTTGCTTTTTTCCAAGAAATAAGGGGTCTTAGGAATTTATTTCCTATCTGTACCCATTTTCAGAATTTTGGGGGCTGTTTTCAGTGCTTGATTTCATATGGAGCCAAAGGCTTTCTGCCTCAGCATCATCTGACCCATAGATTACAAACTATCAATTGTCCAGCTCCCGGGAATTATTTACTATGGCTATTTTTAATGCTAAAAAAAAAAAAAGTGAAAAGAGAGAGAGACCAAAGATCATTCTCAACCCTCTCAAAATATTCAGTCATTCAACTATCCCTGAATGGGCACATTTGGAAAATAACAACTTTTAAAATGTGTAATATAGTGGTCTCCTTAGACATATTCAAAGGCTGATACAGATGGAAATTATCATTATGTCCAAGTGATTTTGCTCTTGTAAGTGCAGTACAAATTCATATTTGAGCATAGAACTGATGTTTCTTGTCAGTAAAACTAATACCTACTTTGGTCTACTCTGGCAAAAAAACCAAAGCATGTGCTTTTAGCCTGTCCTCTGGTTCCAAGAGACTGCATTTTTGTCTCTGAGTGACATAAGCAGCTTGCACACATCCTACCCTCCCCGACTTAACATTCGTTGATAAGCTACACCACCACGCGCGAGAAACAAGTCAACTAGTCATGCGTTAAGGGTGGGGTTCTCCCATGTGGTTAGAAACACTCCAGACACAGTCACATGACCATTGTGCCAGCTATTTGCAAAATTATACAAGTCAGAAGGCTCTTGAGAGTTAGAAGAGAGAACAGAGATGTTTAGGACAAATTAAAATAAATCTGGGAAACTTCTCCATCATTCAGGGGATGGATCCTTGCATCTATTGTTGTGAATAAGACATGAACCCAGGAACCGTATCGATCTCTTTGACCAAAGCCTTGAATACCTCCAAAAACTGACTTAGTGGTCGGGGTGGTGGTGAAACAATGTTATGGTTTCCCACCAACTAAGCCACAGTTTCAGCATTTCAGTTTTGAATCAGGCTTGTTTTGCTGGTTTCAGAATGACAGTGACCATTTGACTGGTAGAACTGCAGATTCACAGCTGCTGCTGATTGCTGCAGCTCCTTTGATGTCAGTAGCTGGAAGGGAGATGAATAGCAGCTGAGGAGCTCTTTAAATCCTTTACACCAGTCTACTGCTCCTCCTCAGTGCCATCCAGGGAAGCCCTCTGATGCTTCCAGAGATGAGGACTTAAAAAAAAGACATGCTGCTGGCTGAAAAACCATCATATCTTGCTATGTGCTGATCTCATTCCAGGAGCTCCACATCTGCATGTACTTAGGGTGGTAACGATGGATCATTCCAACTCTGGTAGTTGCTTGGCTTTTTGCAGGAGTGTTAAATTTTTCACATTTCTACTAACTGAAAGGAAATTAAAAGGAGGTCTATTTCAAGTGCCTTAAAATGATGTGCTCTGAATTTCCATTAGGTAGTCTATATCTCATAAGTACTAATGTGTGTAATGTTTGATGTTTTCATTTTGAAGAAATGCTCTTGTTATGCTCTTGTTCTTGTAGTTCAAAATACCGTTATAAATAGGTTATAGGATGGTTTGGATTGGAAGGGACTTAAAAGATCTTTTAGTTCCATCACCCCTGCCACAGGCAGGGACACTTCCCACTAGACCAGGTTGCTCAAAATCCCATCTAGTCTGGACTTCAGCACTTCTAGGGATGGGGCATTAACAGCTTCTCTGGCAATTTGTTCCAGTATCTCATCACTAACATAGAGGAAAATGTCCTCCTGATATCTAATGTAGATCCCCTCTCTTCCAGTTTGAAGCTGTAACTCCTGGCATTCAAGGAGGCTCGGGACTGACTTATCCCGCTAGGGCGCTAGTTTTGGGATTCAAATACCCCCTCATGGGAGGGGATGCCGGTGAATATCCATCCCCTCCTCACAATGCCGGGGTGGTAATTGCTTAGAAGCACAGGGTTTCTGGGATTTTTTTCCAAAATTGAGAGCCTCGCCACAAAGTTTTCCTTCAGAACACGGGCTTGTGCTTGGGTGGAGCTCCCCGGCTGTTAGCCGGGGAAGATGGGTTCAGGGTACCAGCAAACTCATGCAGCCGGGCGCGGGCACTTCACGGGTGACTGGGGCCGGAGAGATATTTGGAAAAATCTGGGGACTCTTCCTTCACCCTCTGCTGCCAAACCCCNAATAGGATAGGAATAAAATAGAAAAAGATACAACCCCTGGCCGTCCATCTCCTCGGGGCCATCCGCCGAGCCCGCAGCAATCCCACGCCGCCCTCCGGGCAGGTGTAGCGGGGTGGAGGAGGGAGCCAAGCCGACCTTCCCACTGCCCCGGTCGGGAACGGCCACATCCCTCGAGGTCCCGGGGCCATGCCCCTTTCGGCAGCACCTCCGTGGGCGCTGACGGGGCGGGGAAGAAACCCGACCCCCGCCGCTTGGGGAAGGGAGAGGGGCCGCTGCTACGCCGGAGGAGGAGGCGGCGGCTTGGCCGANTCGGAGAGCGGAGCCAGGCGGGAAAACCGGCACCCGTTTGCCTGCGGGCCGGCCGGAGCCATGCGGAACGACGGGAGGGCGAGGGGGGCCGCGGGCTGGGCCGCCCCGCTGCTCCTGCTGTGGCACTACTTGCCGACGGCGCGGCCCTACAACCTGGACACCCAGCACCCACTACTCTTCCAGGGGGGAAACGAGACCTTCTTCGGCTATTCGGTTCTCTTGCACAGCCACGGCGAGGAGAGATGGTGAGTCCTCGGCCGGGGTCCCTTCCCACCCGTCGCGCCTTCTTCCCGGCTCCGCGGCCCCTCACGCTGTCTCTACTCCTGCAGGCTGGTGGTGGGAGCCCCTCGAGCCAACTGGCCCACCAACATCTCGGTGGTTAACCCTGGGGCCATTTTCCGGTGCCGGATCGGGAGGAACCACCGCGGGCTGTGCGACCAGCTTCAGCTGGGTGAGTCGGCGGAGGAGGGTCCGGGGTGGGCGGCAGGGCCCCGACGGCGGCGACATTGGACGGGACGGGACAGTCTGGACACAGACTCTGCCCACCGCTACTCTGTGCCACCGGGGCTGCGGGCGGTTTCTCCTGGGTTCTCTCCAGATGAAGCTGGTGTTTGTCTCTCGCTGAAGGGCGAAATAAACGCTGTTGCTGAAGAGCGGCAATGGTGGCACTTTTTGGGTTTTTTTATTAATCGAAATGCACTGAAACTTGATTTAAACTGTGACAGCTGCCGTTCCCACGGTTTTCTTTTCGCACCTTTCAGTACCCACGCTTCAAAAGCTTTGTGAGAGTTTCGGTCTGTCTCGTCCTTCTGAGAGGAAAAGCTGGTTCAGCTTCCAGAGCTGGGGGGTGACTGTAATTAGCTGAGAGGAGGGGAGGGCGTGTGGAAGAGTGTGCCTAAATCGTGTTTCCTTCTGCAAAGCCTTCTTCATAGAATTCAGCCTAAAGTGACTCTGAACTCACAGTCATCTTGCAGATGTGATTCTCCCTGTTTTGCAGATTTGTTGAAAAACAGAGTTTCAGTGGAACAAAGCTGTTTTTAACTGAATCAGTTTTTCCATCTCCTGCTTTGGATTGAATTCTTCTCAACCTCCCCAGTCCCTGTGTTCAGGAGGTGTAACTGGATACACTTACTCAACTTCCAAGTGCTTTATACGTATTAAGAAGGAGGACACTTTGCTATGGGTCACTGTGAACATGCATGCTCTGTTCTTGTCCCCCTTGCCCACAGTGCCATTCATTCTGTCCCTAGGCTATGATAGAAAGCTTCCTGAACTTTCTGTTCTGCTGTGGCTGAGAGCATCCGATCCGTTAGAACTCTGAACTTGCCGCCCAGTGAGGATAAGAAGCGCGGGAAAGGGTTTTCAAACAGTTTGAAACCAGTGAAAAGTGATAGTGCACCATGAGCTGTTGGGGCACAACGCAGTGTTCTGGGGCAAAAATGTCAGCACAGTTGGTTCTCTACACAGCTGGGCATGAACTCACAGATTCTATACATTTTTTTCTGTAGAGGAAGAAATAAAGAGTTTATTATTTGTAACTAAGTTACAAGATGATGCTTCTAGTGGGGCCTTACTTTTAGCCACTTTAGGAAAAGACAAGCAGTTGCTCAGAAAGAATGTGGTTAAACTTAATCCAGCCCAAGTAGTTCTTTATTTTTAATTTCTTTCTTTGAGTAATTTGATTCCAACATTAGCTCTATTGAAAAATTATATGTAAGAAAGAACTTTTTTCTCTAATATTTAAGAGAAGAAGGTGAAACAGCAAATGCTGTGAGGCAGTAACTCCCTGTTCCTGCATTGGAGGTAAAAATAGAGCTTCGCTATGTGGGCGAAGGGAAGGGTAGAAAGTTTCAGGTGCAAAAACTGCATACATCTGCACTACTTTGCTACGTACTCATGTAGCCAGTGAAGAAACAAAAAGCAGCTTGATGGGCTTTTTCTCAGTAGATTAAAACAAAATGATGCAACAGGTGGATGAAACTGTTTATGTGGCTCAATTTAACACAGCTTCTCTTCCTGGCTTTAGACGCTACACACTGAAGTGAGTAGCCTCTTGTCTTGTCCTGTGTTTTTTAAGAATGGTGATACCACAAAAGAGGAACAGGATGGCAGGACTAGGCATAGTGGATGCAAATTGGAATAGGGTTGGTGACACTGGAAAAGGTCCCCTCCCTGGAGGTGTTTAAGGCCAGGCTGGATGAGGCATTAATGAACCTGGTCTAGAGGGTAGTGTCCCTGCCCATGGAATGAACCTGGTCTAGAGGGTAGTGTCCCTGCCCATGGCAGGGGGTTTGGAACTAGATGATCTTTAAGGTCCCTTCCAATGCAAACCATTCCATGATTTTATGTTCATTTCTGTTAGCACTAGTTTCCCTGATGCTTGACCTCACTAAGGTACGCCTGTAGTATTTCTGAGGTTAAGTAGATAGTGGAAAGAATGGCTTTATTGTAAAATGGGTAAGTGAAGAAGCCAAAGAGGCTTCTGTGATGCAGGGATGTAAATGAAGTGAGGTTTGTTAAGCCTCTGCCATCCTGCTGAGCGGTCACAGAAATACACCAGGGAACACGCAATTGGAAAGCTCTGAACGTAATTATCTCTTGTCTAACTCATTCAGGCTGTCAGCAACTTTTGGATATAATGGTTTTATCAGTGCTGTGTCTTTCAGTCAGTGACCTCTTTGTTGTTCTGCTTGGATTCCTGCCAGCAACAAGTTTGAGTTCAGATCTCATAGAATAGGGTAATTTCCTTTGTAAAATGTGCAGGGACGTATAACACTGTTGGGACAGGCAAACTGAGAAATTGCTATTTCTGTCTTTCCCTCGAATGCTTGAATTTTAGTAGAAGAATCTTTGAGATAATAAGTCTCTACTTTCAGGTGTCATAGAAACGTAGAAATGACAACAGGCAATAGGACTGGGTTTCCAAATGTTTGCTCTCTGTAATAAACACATGGAAATTACTTGGAGACATAAATATGTTAAAATACTTCCTTGCTATTTTTCACTAAAGTAGCCTTGAAACTGGCATAACTAATTAATGAAGGATTCACGTGCAATTAGGAAGCCTCTGATCACACAAAACTGCTGTTGTATATTTTAAGTCACACATTCCTACTGCTTCCTCAGTAGGAGAGGAGTTGCTGGGAGTAGCCCTATGCTGCAGTCATCCCAGCAGCATACTTTAGAGAATTTTAATGTTTTTCAAGGTGTTGCAGTGGCCTGGGATAGTTTAAGAGTTGAGAGAAGCCATGAGATAGCCTGCCATGAGACAGCAAATCTTTGTCTTCACAGCACCTCGTGGTCACTTAAATCTCCATCTGATTGTTGAACAGAGGAGAGATACTTTAAGGATTTCTTTTCTAGTTCTGATACTTTGATCAATGGTGTCAAGTGTTATAGACTGCTGATTTATTTGCATTCAGGGAGTTTTTAAAGGGTTAGCTGTAGAGGCTTGTAATCAAGCTTCAGGCACGAATGTAAAATACAATGCTGCAGATTTATTATTTGAGGCACTTAGCATCTGCCTCTGGCAGTCTTCTAGTCCTCTGTATTTTGAGACCTTTCCCATTTCAATTTGGGTTACTCCTAGATTATTGCAGAGGGACTTGCACAAAGTTCTTTTAAGTGTTTTGACCTATTACATTTTGGACTTGCAAAATATTACAGAAATTCTTCAGCAGAATTGTTCAGATTTGAAACAGGGTGGTGTCTAAAAATGCAGGGAACAATTGATGAAATTTGCCATCCACACTTTTTAAAAAAAGAAAAAAAAGGTTTTAACTGGATTTTAAATTCAGTGCTCATTGTTTAGCATCAGGCCAGAAGGCTCTGCCTGTAGTCTCAGCCTTCCATCCTTCTTTTAAGTCATTGCTGCAATTAACCTATGAACAAATTGCACTCTAGCTCCCCCAGCTGAATCACTACAATGGAAAAGTGAACAATTAATGGTTTTCCCCAAAAGGCTGACCTGTGTTTGTTCTACTTTGATTGCAGTTTGCCGTCGGTCATTTGGCTCTTTGATCTCACTTGGATTGCTCATACCCTGCCAGTGATCTCTCTGAGGTAGCTGTAGTATTCCAAGGGAGATGGGATTTTCTGGACCTAGATCTGTTACAGAGCTATGGACACAGATGGCTCTCAAGTAGAGTGTTTTGGTTAGAAGTAGTTCAAAGAATGTAAGAGGGATAAGACCTATGAAATTTGTGAAAAGATAAGATTGCCCTGGATGAATAAAGAGTCTAATGAGGCCCTGACATGCAGGAACAGGATATCAGACAGCTTGTTGTCTTTGCAGTAGAACTTCATGGTTTTAATCGATTAGCAGTTGGCCCAGGGGAGTTCTGGGAGGGTAAAAAGGATCATGGGAAGCTGCTGGGCATGGAAAGCACTGGAGCAAGTTATATAAAACTGGTTTCTCAGATGACATGGCAAACATCTGTATTAAGGTCCTTGAGGCCAAAGCCAGAAGTAGCTTTGCAAGTTGTGACCTTATTTATATGTGATTGTGCTGTTTCTGTGGATGCGTGCAGTGGGGATTGTGGCAGAAGTGTATCTTCCAGCTGTGTAATGTACACAGGCTGGGCAATTACTTATCTCTGGGTGACTTTCTGACAGCTCGTGCTCCTTTTCCCTGAGGCAACCAAGCTGCCAAGTCCTCTTGAGCTTGTGCAGTGCTGCTCTGTTGCTTCTGCAGAACACAGCATTTTCTCTTCTCATTCAATAAAGCTTTTATAATGTCATAGCCTGGGTCGGGGCTTATTATGATGTCTGAGGTTTCAAGCTCACACTTCTCTCCCCAGCGAAAGTCTGTAAATTCCAAGGAGGGTGAATACTTGCCAGACAGAGAATGGGGACGGGGGAAAATATAAGATAGCAGGTCCATGGAGGGACAGAGTGTACCTGAATCAGGAATACATGCTAGAGTCTAGGAAAAGAGGGATACAATCCAACAGGCATGAAGGAGTGGTGATGCTCTTTCTTGGTATGGACCTATGAAATGGTTGTAGAAATGAAGCACTAAAATGGACAAAGCTTCCTCTTATGTCTCACAGCACCATTATCTGGTCTTGTTTCACTTACTGATAGAAAGTCTCAGAAAACCTCTTGAGATACAAATTGATGACATGGGTCTTTTTTATCTTCTTCCACTTCCTGCAGGTTCACACACTCTTTAAAGTAAATCCCATGTAAGCTGTTGTCATATAAGAGTGCTATGAGGGAGTTACTAGAAGTGCCTTTTCTGATTTAAAAAAGGACTAATTCTTATACATTATCATGCTTTATCATTCATGCAAACAATGGAAATACCTCTTTCTGGTAATGGTGGAGAAGCCAGTAGTCTCTGCTAATCTACCATATTCAGAACCAGTGCTCTCCTTGGCCATGTGCCACACAATTGAAAAAGAAAGTGAGAAGTCTGTGTGGTTTGTGTGAGATGGAGGTCAGGTCCACCAAACACAAGTAGCTGCAATCTCCCTATAGGGTTCTTGGGTGCTCCTGCTGCTCACCATGTGGCTCTTCAGCTTGTCCCTGTACTCAGAGCATTGGTCTTTGTGTCCTAGGAAACCCCAGTGGAGAGCGCTGTGGGAAGACTTGTTTGGAAGAACGTGATAATCAGTGGCTGGGTGTCAGCTTATCAAGGCAGCCAAAAGAAAACGGATCTATCGTTGTATGTATTAATTGCTGTGGCTGTGTGTCTGTCTGTCAGACTGCCTTCCACTATCTTATGTGTCAAACTTCATGTTTGTTTTTTATCCCTAGGCTTGTGGGCATCGATGGAAAAATGTCTTTTACGCAAAAAATGAACACAAGCTCCCATATGGTATTTGTTTTGCTGTCTCTTCTGATTTCCGAACTGAACTGAGCAGATCTATACGTCCATGCTACATAGGTAAGGGGAATGCTTAGGAAATTGGAGATGTGGAGTTTATGAAAAGCCTCTGTTGCTCTGAGCAGACTTTCTGCAGCCAACGGTTTGATGACTAAGTGCAGATGATACAAGATCAATTTATGATGTAGGTTTGTTAACAGGATGTTTATCATTTCAAAGAAAAGCTACTTTCAACAGGCAAAACATTTGTTTAAATAGAACATCAGAATACTTGCTCCTTGGACTGGATCACTGAAGGATGTGTGCTACTCAAAAATGAGCCAGCAGAGGACATCCTTCCTTCCTGTACTTTGCCATTTGCTTCTGCTCAGGAAAGCAGAGGCAGCAGAGCAGCAGAACACCTGCAAGTAATGGTTGCCATCACCAAGCTGCATTGGTTTCTTGACACAGCCTTCTGACAAAGCCACCACTGTGGTGCAAGACTTTCAGTAGTCCTTCCTCAGAGAATCCAGGAGTCAAGACCTGAAGCTATCAACCAAATCCATCTCATACCTCCCTTTGATCCTTCTCATACCTCCCTTTGATCCAGGAGAATGATCTCATGACCCTTCCTTGCCAATGTAAGGAAGAGATGACAGTCTGGCCTTTCTGTGCAGACCAAGAGAGCAACTCCATCAAATATCCCACCAGTGGCTTTGGAGACTGTTACAGATTTGTGGATGAGATTAAGGGGATCCTGATGGAGGCAATTAATGAAAGAAAAGCAGGAAAACAGCTGGGAGAGTTGGATGGAGAGACAGCTGCTATGAGTGACAGATACCAGCATGTCTGATTCAGCTGTAACACAAGCCTTTCAGAGCACTAGTGAAGCATGAGGGCAACTCCTGTCAAGATTCATAAGCCTATCAGTCAGATTGTACCTGAATTTTACAGAGCTCTAGAGAAGGGTTAGGCCTATGTGGCTGTGATGCTCAAGCTATATGTGCTGTTTCGTTCATGCACCAAGTACAGCCTTTAAAGTAAAAAAAATTCAAAGGAAGTTGTGATCCAGG
The DNA here is from genome assembly GCA_013400935.1 of Turnix velox. NCBI lineage: Eukaryota > Metazoa > Chordata > Aves > Charadriiformes > Turnicidae > Turnix > Turnix velox. The sequence goes on from VZTY01032685.1 coordinate 159,989, forward strand.
AACACGTAATGTTTTGGGTTTGTTCCAAGGATAAAGTCTACAAAGCTAAAGGCGATACACTGGAAACCAGTGTTTTTAGCTTTATTACAGAACTGAAAACCAATGTTGCTTTGCCTTTTTTTAGTTGTGGGTGGTTTTTTTGTGGTTTTTTTTGGTTTTTTTTTAAAACCTCCTCATATTGAAAACCTGGTCACAAATACTGAAACTCATCCTTTTTAATATTTCTTACCCATTTTTAGATCATGTGCGAAAGTTTGGAGAAAACCATGGGTCATGTCAGGCTGGAATGTCTAGTTTTTACATCAAGGTATGTATTAAAGATGTCAAACTTTTCTCTGTGTATCTATATACTTGCATATACCCATACATAAAAGTGTGTATCTAAATACAACCATTAACAATGTCTTTTCTTCTTGTGGAAGAGGAAAATCGGACTTTTCCCACTTCTTTGTACTTCAGTCTTGATAAGGCTTGCATAGTAATTCCCCAAAACAGTTTTATTTTTTATTTCCCAAAATACTTCTAGACCTGACTAAATTCATAATTTGTTTTCATCTGGAAAAAGAGCATAGATTTGACAGATTATGGAGTTTTCTTAAAAGTAGTCTGTTAGATGTAACATTCTTGCTTTACTGAGGATTATTCTGTATTGTTTATGTCCCTTTCACCTTGAAGTTATGATTTTTAAAAAGCTGTTTTGAAAAGAGAATATTCTGTTTGTCACGGTCTAAGTTGTTCACAGCTCAAAGTTTTTAATAAACATGTTTTTAGAAAGTCTGAGAAATGTTGTCTGTGAGCTGCTGGCATTCCCCCAGTACTGAGCCAGATATATCTCCACTGAGCTCACAGGAGATCTAAAGAAAAGCATTTGGCTTGTGTTGCTTCTTTTCATGAATATTTAAATATGAATAACATGGCTTTGTTTTATTTTTTTCTTAGGACTTAATTATAATGGGAGCCCCTGGATCATTTTACTGGACTGGTTCAGTTTTTGTATACAATACGACTGCAAATACAATCGATGCTTACACAGATTCAAACAACCAAGTGAAATTCGGCAGCTACCTAGGTACTTAAAAATATTTAATGTTATAACTAAATCTTTGGCTTTTTTTGTAAATAGCTGATCTCAAAGTGAATACACAGTGTTTGTCAGTGCTTCTTTACTAATACCAGAATTGATGGCTTTAAATAAGTGTACTGAATTTGTTAAATAATATGTAATTCTAAGACTTCCTCTCTGTTCTTTTTATCATCTCTCTACTGAGTTTCTATCATGTCTTGATTTAGAAGTTGGGATATGCTTCTGGTCAGCATTGTTTTGCACTCTGCTGCCAAGAGTTTTCATAGCAAAAGACACAATTATTTCACATATATCAGATGTACGAAATGTTGATTACAGTGAAAGCTGTAAGGAAAAGTCAATAAGGGTAAGTATCAATGTTCTTAAGAGACAGACTTGAGATTATAATTTTTTTTCCTTTCTTTTATTCCATATCTTGATTTGGATGCATAGGAAGGAAAACCTTATGCACAAATGTCTGTACAGGAAGCCATGAAGCTTCTACTTATGTACCCATATCTGAATGATTTGCAGGATTTAGTGGTAGAATTTGTGGTTTATGCCAGAAACATTGACAGCTTCAGTTTTCTCACAGCTGAGGAAAGCTCATCTGTCCTCCCTGAACTTCTGAGCTAGAATGTTTTTGCCAGGGAGCATTGGGTTTTGCATTTTCCCATTTGTAGATCTGCTTCATGTGGATAACTGTTTCCTGTTTCTGCTTTCACCCTTTTGACAGTAGGAAGCAGGCCCAGGTTATGAAATAACTGTTATGAAATACCAAGACCTGCCACTTCCTAACTCAGCACTGGGCTTCACACAGGCTGCAGTTGGGGTCCGTGAGAAAGTCAAGAAGAAAAGATTTTGGGTGGCAAAAAGTGTCTGGGGGAAGAAGCTCATTTCAGATCACAGCTTCTACTAGTATAAAAGTGAGAACTTCTGCAGTGAGTGAAGTCACTGATAACCTGAAGGCAAAGGAGTGGAAGCTTGCCTAAGGACTGTGCTGGGAAGGGTGTAGGGAAAGCCTTCCCATACATTTGGTCTCTCCCCTAGTTCCCTTGGCTATCCAGGTCCTGAGATCAGATTGATTATGCTTCACAAATGCTTCTTCAGTGACCTGGTGCCAGTGTAACAGCTTTGGCAGAGCCTGGGTCCTCCAAACTTGCTCTTTCCTCACAGAAGTAAAGACATGGACCATTGGCTCATCTCTATCTCTACTGTGATAAACCTTACAGTTTGCATTGTACCATGCTGTGTGAACCTTCTCTTTTTTCTCTCATAATAATACATAATGTAGTTAAAAGAACTTTCCTTCACTTCCCTCAGCTCCTCTTTGTCCCTTCTCTGGCACGTTTAAGGCCAAACCCTGTTTAAGGTTTCTTGAAGCTTGAGATTTCCTCACCCTTATATAATGAACAAATTACCCTTACCAAGTGTGGGAAGTATATTGTGGCCAGATATAAGTCAAGCACATGACTAGACATTATTATCTACCATCCTCCTCCTGGCAAGGACTGAGAAATTAGACTCCCTATATATATTCTTCATTAAACCATCAGTGTGTAATAATTAACAAATCAGAGTTTGCAGGAAGAGTGTGCAAATGTCTTTGTAATTAAAAAATTTCTGTTTTCATTGCTAACTTGCATGAGGTGAATGTCATAGTAACTTGTGGTGTTTGACAGCTTTTACATGTCACGCTCCCATTGTTTGTTTTCTTTATCCAGTATTTCCAGTTTTGAATATTGAATAATATTTCTAATTTACAGGATACTCTGTTGGAGCTGGACATTTTCTGACATCAACCAGTATAGAAGTGGTTGGTGGGGCACCCCAACAGGAGCAGACTGGAAAAGTAAGATATTATTTATACTATTGGTTTGAAATTGGTTTGATTGTCTACACCTTCCCTTGATTTTCTAATTTAGTTTAACATACTACTAGTTTCTCAGTGGGGGGGAAAGTTAAAGAAGGAAGGAGAGAAGGTAGTGTAGATAACATTGCTCTGAAATAGATGTTAAAAAAGGGTGAGATAGGAAATAGCTATACCTTGTGATTCTGCAGTTGTTTTACTGATTCTCAAGCACACCTTACAAAGAAAGCACAGGAAATTATTTCAGATTGCTGCTTACTGAATTCCACTTATACTTTCTTTTCCTTTTAGGCATACATTTTTGGCATTGAGAAGCAGATAAATATTCTATTTGAACTAAGGGGTAAAAAGGTAAATCTTTCAATCTACTTTTCTGCACAGTAGAACTTCTAGCATATCTGGATCAAAACTGGAAGAAAATGTGATTTCTTGTTTGCGCACAGCTTGGTTCTTACTTTGGAGCTGCAGTCTGTGCTGTGGACCTGAATTCAGATGGCCTCTCAGACTTGCTTGTTGGTGCTCCCATGCACAGCACTATCAGAGAAGAAGGAAGAGTTTATGTCTATATCAATTCAGGTTCTGTAAGTATTTTCTCTTAAAAACACATGATAATTCAGTCATTCCAGAGGGACAAGGAGATTTCCTCTCTCTCACCATAAACAACTTTCTTATTCTTTATTATTCATATACTAAATACTGTTGAATATCTTTTTATCGTGCTTGCTTCTGCACCAAGGAGCTCAGCAGGATTATATATTGGTGTCCAAGGCAGTTTTAATTACCTAGTATTAATTTGGAGTAATTTCAGTTAATGTTTATTTCCGTAATTTCAGGAAACCTCAAAACACTCAACGTACCATTGATTCTGTTTTCTTTCAGGAGGCAAAAATGGTAGAACTGAACTTAGAGCTCAGTGGGAGTGACTCCTATGCAGCCAGGTTTGGAGAGTCCATAGCCAACCTAGGGGACATTGATAATGATGGCTTCGAGGGTAAGTGTCTCTAAGATACTGACTGTCACGATAAACAGCAGGAGGATTATGAAATCTGAGAAGAATTTCAATTAATGAACTGGCTTTTTTTTTCTAGGCCACTGATCTGAAGTAAAGCTATTTTACTTTCATTAATGTAATAACGAAGAGAAGCAAAACACTACCAATAATAAAAATACTACCAATAAGCAAAATATAAAGAGAAATTGTGTGTTAGAAACCATTTGTCTGTAGTAAATAATAAAACATCGCAGCAGAGTCAACTTCTCCAATAATCTAAACCTTCAGTATCAGCCCTGTGAAGAAAATAGCGTGAATGTTGGTGGAGAATCTGACCTACTCAAGAACATATGTTTAATTTTAATTAGCTAACTTTGCTGTCCTATTTTAATTTCACCAGTAGAGAGACTGGTGTGTTGGTTTTTTGTGTGTCTTAGTCACAAAAATATGAATTCAATCAATATGGATTCAATCAGAGAATTGTTCAATAAAACCAAATCATCAGAACTTTCAGGCAAATCATTATAATTCCATTATTACAAGGCTTTTTTGTAGAATCATAGAATGATTTGGGTTGGAAGGGACCTTAAAGATCATCTGGTTCCAACCCCCCTGCCATGGGCAGGGACACCCCCCACTGGACCAGGTTGCTCAGTGTCTTGTCCAGCCTGGCCTTAAACACTTCCAGGAATTGAGGGGGCATCCACAACCTCTCTGGACAACCTGTTCCATTGTCTCCCCACCCTCACTGTAAAGAATTTCTTTTTAATGTTTTTAATGTTTCATGATTTGGATTTCTTTTAACACTTCCTTGCTTATATTTCCCAGTCACCCAAGTAATTCTAAATTGTTTTTCCACAGATGTAGCAATTGGGGCTCCACAGGAAGATAATCTAAAAGGAGTTGTTTACATATACAATGGCAGGGAGGATGGAATAACGCCATCATTCTCCCAGGTATGCTTTTTCAATGAAAAATAACCCAGAAATCAGAGTGTTCTCCCTTCATTAACACTCAGAACATCTCAGGTACTGTAAAGAACTTTTTAATTTTTTTACAGAGTCTGTGATCTCTGGTTGTAAAATAGCCTATAACAAAAGAAAATTGTTTGGGAGGATTCAGTGAGTTTATGAGATATAACATTTGCGGTAATTGAGGAATATTACTTTCAGAAGTAAGCATCTAACTGCCTTCAGCAGCAGGATCTTTGTAACCCAAAGATTAGCTTTCCAAAATTAATTTTCTCTTGCATCTTTTCTCTCCTCAGAGAATACAAGGACATCAAATCAGTAATTCCTTGAGTATGTTTGGACAGTCCATAGCGAGTGGCATTGATGTGGATAACAATGGTTATCAAGGTGAATTAAACAAATTTGTCAGTTTTGAATTTTTACAAGGAATTGGGAGTAAATTACTCTAATGTGCTTCTTGTTTCTTTTAACAGAAACAGCCTGTTACTAACATGACATGTCACATCTAGTGTTTTATGAGAAGGATTGTATGCATTGTTTTCCATTATTTTGGAATATAGAATCATAGAATAGTCTGGGTTGGAAGGGACCTTAAAGACCATCTAGTTCCAACTGCCCTGCCATGGGAGGGGGCACCTCCCAATAGACCAGGCTGCTAAGTGCTTGTCCTGCCTGGTCTTAACCACTTCCAGGGAGGGGCATCTACAGCCTCTCTGGGCAACCTGTTCCAGTGTCTCCCCACCTTCACAAAAAAGAACTCCTTTGTTCTATCCACCCTAAATCTCCCCTCTTCTAATTTACATCCATTTCTCCTACAAATATTTCTTTCTATATATAATTTCATACATGTACTCTATAGACTTATATAACTGAATTGTTTCCTTATTTGTGTGCATGAATGGCAAAATCCTCTTATCTGGATAAAGAAAGAAGGCAAGTACCTCTTATTTCGTTCAGTTGTCCTTCAGTATCAGCCACTGAAACATGAAATAGAAATCAGATCATCACATTACAAATATCTGCAAGTTCAGCCAATTAGCACGCAGCATTAATGAGCAGTGGACAGCTATTTGAATAATCACAGCCATAGAAGAACACCTTTAAATACTAACTTATGTCTTCTGTTCAAGGCAAATGGTGTTTTAATGCTGATTAAAAGGTAAACATGCTACAAAGTGCTTGTGCCTGGGAAGTAATTCCTGTTAACAAATTATTCTCATTGATCTGTTTCTGTGCAGATGTAGCCATTGGCGCATTTCTCTCTGATTCTGCTGTGGTACTGAGGTAAGATTGCTCCATTTCACTGCTTTTAAATGCAGTTTAATACAATTCACTTGTATTTTAACTTTATGATAACTCTTATATCTTGAGCTACTGCAAAGAACTTGGTAGATTTTTTACACAGTCTGATTTCTAGTTGTAATGTAACCTATAATAAAAATTTAAGTGAATGTCTCGAAGAAAAAGGAAATAGCATTTTTGCTTCTTGTGGCAACAAATAATGTGATGTTTAGATTCTGGATAATCAGCTCAAAAAATGATAATTGCAAAATATAAAAATAGTTTCTTTTTGAGACTATCAGATTCTGCAGAGCTGCTGAAAGCTATTTCTGAAGTGTTTTGTGAATATTAACTCTTTTCTGTTCTTAGGACAAAACCAGTGATAATTGTTGAGGCTTCTTTAAAACATCCTAATTCAGTAAATCGAACTAATTTGAACTGCATGGAAAATGAGCAGCCTGCCACCTGTATGAATCTGAAGATATGCTTTACTTATTCAGGACGAGAGGTACCTGGTTATATTGGTAAGTCACTTCAAAAAACACTCTAGGATATTTATTCATTATAAATGCAGCTATTTACAGACTAATGCTGGTATTTAGTGGACCATTCAGTATAAAATATAGGCTGCAGGCTGTCATCTTCCACTTAGCAACAAAGAAAAATATTCCCATCATAAAGCAGCTCAGGCACTTGATCCTACCATTATGGAACATTATGTGAAAGAGAGTCCCATCAAAATTACTGAAAAATATATCTTGTGTTGTTTTATATAATTTACATTTTGCTTTGGGCAAAACCTGATATTGCTTAAAGCAGTATCTACTAGAGAGAATATTTGTGGTGAAATTATTTAAAATAATATCCTAATTTAACTATGTCAGCTGTGTGCTTTTAAGCTACCTCTAAACTGCAATGGGCCTGCAAATAAGTGGTATATAAAATTTAATTGTTTAAGTCTTCTATATGAGAATATACAATAGAATCACAGAATGGTTTGTGTTGGAAGGGATCTTAAATATCTAGTTCCAATCCTGCTGCCATATTCAGGGACACCTCCCACTAGACCAGGTTGCTCAATGCCTCATTCAGCCTTGCCTTAAACACTTCCAAGGAGGGGGCATCCACAACTTCTCTGGGCAACTGTTCCAGTGTCTCACCACTCTCACAGTTAAAGAACTTCCTTTTTCATATTCAGCCTAAATCTTCCCTCTTTCAATTTGCATCCATTACTCCCAGCCCTGCCATCCTGGGTCCTATTAAAAAGTCCTGCCCCAGCCTTTCTGTAGGCCCCCTTCAGATACTGATAAACTACTGTGAGTTCCCCCCTGAGCCTTCTCAACTCCAGGCCTGTCCTCATAAGCAAGGTGCTCCAGCCCTCTGATCATCTTCATGGCCAGCCTCTGGACTCACTCCAACAGCTCAATGTCCTTATGTTGAGAGCTCCAGAACTAGACACAATATTCCAGTTGGGAGTTCTCACCAGAGCAGAGTAGAGGGCCAGCAAGTCCCTTGACTTCCTGGCCACACTTCTCTTGATGTAGCCCAAGATTGGGTTGGCTTTCTGGGCAACTGCTGGCTCATGTTGAGTTTCTCATCCACTGACAGCTCTAAATCCTTCTCTTCTGGGTTGCATTCAAAACACTCTCCACCCAGGCTGTAATAGCCTTTAGGAAAACATTTCAAGGAACACATGCAGTAATCAAATGTAAAATTTCCAGTTCAGGTTGTTAGAAATTCAGATTTGGGGTGAAAGATAAGCAGTCAGCCTTGATTACTATTGCTGGATTTGGACATGAAAATTTTTAACTTGGATAGAGGAAATTTTAGATCCTAACTTAGCTTTTGGCAGACATTAAGAAGCAATAGGTTTGTAATGCTCTGAAACCTATTTGAAGTCTGTTATCATAGCAACTCATGCTGATTTAAATGGAAGAAACAGCATTTCTCAGTGTCTGTTGACTTTTCTGTTCACTGGAAATTAATGTCAGTAAGTAAGTAACTGAAGCAGGTTTTCTCTTGGTAGTTTCTGGTAGAATTTGACAGAACTATTTCTGGTGTAAGAATATGTCAGGGATCAGTCATGATGCAGTCCATTTTCAGAGGGCTGGAAGCTTTTATTTAGGTATGGATTTATGTCAGAATTTGTAAGTGAAGCATTTAAAAATTGTCATTATGGAACATGTTTAAGGAAGTGAGTCAGAAGATGTAATTTCTATCATAAATTCATGAAAATTATGAAAAACGTTATAACTTTTATCTTCCCTATTTTATTTTGCAGTACTGCTCTATAACATGAGTGTTGATGTGAACAGAAAAGTAGATACACAAGCAAGGTTTTATTTCTCTTCCAATGGAACTTCTGATTCAATCTCAGGAACTGTAAAAATTTACAGCAAGAATATTGCCTGCAAAAACCACCCTGCATTTATGAGGGTAATGTAATTTTCAGTATGGATTGCCTTGTAAATCTTTAGTTCTTCTTAGAAAAGCACACCTGCTTCAAAAGGACTTTATTTCCCCTTTCATCATGTAATTTTGGAATAATTTTGGAATAGTTTTGGAATAATTCGTTTTTCACAACTCCCACAGTTAATATATTTTAATTCTGATACTTTCTCAGCTTTCTGAGGAGAAATTTGTGAGTCTGCCACCCCTTATGTGCGTGAGAATGTGCATAATAATAGTAATCATGGTGATGAAGCAGGACAAAAACATTCATGACTCCTCCAAGACCTTGTCTAGTGGGAAAATAATTCTTTAAAGAAATACTAAGGACAGGGAGAGGAGAGATAAAAGGAAACAAGGGCAGTAAAATAATGGACCAGTTTGCCAGGAATTTTCTTTAAAATCCTCATATTGGCAATTCTTTTAAAACTCGTCTATCAGAGTGACTGGTGCAGTTGACCCATGGAGGCCAAGAAATAGAAAACCCAGAGAGAAAAGTCCATGTTTTTTTTTCTTCTTTCTCACTTGAACTTATTTTTTTTGTTTACGACACCATTAGAAGCCAGCTCTTCATGATAAGGCTTTGGGGTNGGCCAAGAAATAGAAAACCCAGAGAGAAAAGTCCATGTATTTTTCTTCTTTCTCACTTGAACTTATTTTTTTTGTTTACGACACCATTAGAAGCCAGCTCTTCATGTTAAGGCTTTGGGGTAGAAAGGAAAACTCATGTTATCTACTGGAAAATTACCCAGATGCATCTCAACTAAGTGAATTGCACCTAAGGAGTGGTGGCAAATAGGCACTTTTAAGAGTTTTGTAAGCTATAAAGGATCTGACTGACAGCTTACCTTGCACCACCAGCAGCAAGCATTAGTGTGGGAGGAAGGATATGATTTGGCTATAGTCTATCCTCAGTATTTTTTCCTCTATATAATTGAATTTTCTTTTTAATTCTAATTAATGGCATTATAAGCATCTCCTTTCATCCACTGAGGTTTCTGTACTTGTATGAGCCTCCTAAAGTTACGTAAGTGTGAATGTCTGTCAAATACAGTCCTTGCAGGAGATGTTGTACACTTTATGTATTTTGAGTAAAGACTAATTAATAGCTAATTACTATAATGGAAGTAATGTAAAGCAGATGTAGAGAAGACCTTGTGGAAAATTATTATGAATTAGATAATATGTGATTTGGCCAAAGCAAGCTTGCAGATAAGAACTGAAGTAGTGGCCATGTGGAGGGACAATCAGTGTCTGTCACTCTCCTCCACTTGGGGAGTAATTCAATCAGCTTTGCTTTTGTTAGTACTTGGGGCTTCAAGCTCTGCTCAGTTGTCACCAGTTTGGGATCTGATCTGCTACATTCCTGCACAGTCACAGCTTTGTGTGCAAAATGGTCTCTTACTGAGCAGTTTACAGTCTTTTAAATATGGAATAGAAAAAACAAAATGTGGTCTCAGCCTGATTTTGTGGCACTGGGGCAGAACTTGTACAAAAATACCCAATGGACCTGTCTGCTATTTTCCCACTGGGTATCCATCTTCATTTTGGCCAACTTTTGCCTGTTATCCTATGTGGGCAGCACAGCATTTTATATGTGCATTGACAAAAATATATTCACTATTCAATAAAACTTATTTAGTGAAAGAATCTTTCACTGTGAAATACCTAATGTGGTCATGAAATACATTGTGCTTTTTTCTGTTTCTAGTTAAGTCTTTCAGTGACAAAGATCTATAGGAAAGTATATGAGCCACGTAGCGTTGAAATTACTGTAAAAATTAAGTGTTCCTGCTTAAGCTAGTTATAGGGAACCTTATAATCTTTAAAATATAAGCATACATGTCTTGTTTTATATGATTAACTCATTAGGTTTCCAATTTTCATAGAAAGATGTAAGGGATATCTTGACTCCTGTACACATTGAAGCAAGTTATCATCTGGGCTATCATATTCTACAGAAAAGAAATGCTCAAGAATTTTCACCCCTTCAGCCCGTTCTTCAGCAGAGGAAAGAAAAAGATAGTATAAAAAGCAAGGTTAGTGTTTGATTTATCTTCTTCATTTTTTCAAATGAGATAATAAATTTTAATATTCAGTTACAAAAAAGCTTCACACCTCCATAGCACATGAAGGAATGCATTTCCCAGATCAACACGTAGTTCCTTGGTCTTGATTAATATACCAGCATGCTAAAAATGCTTCATTTTTCCTTTAAAAAAAAAAAATCTTTGCACAAGCAGTATGCAAATTATGTTTTGTTTGGTTTTTTTTTAAAGAAAATAGGTATGTATAGAGAACTTGCTAGAATATGTACTCTATGATTCTATTAGAGGTAATGGGTGCAAATTGGAAGAGGCTAAATTTAGGCTGAATATAAGGAAGAAATTCTTTACTGTGAGGGTGGTTAGACACTGGAACAGGTTGCCCAGAGAGGCTGTGGATGCCACCTCTCCGGAAGTGTTTACAGCAAGGCTGGATGAGGCATTGAGCAGCCTGGTCTAGTGGGAGGTGTCCCTACCTGTTGCAGGGGTGTTGGAACCAGATGCTCTTTAAGGTCTCTTCCAACCCAAACCATTCTATGTATAATGTGTACCCCAGAACACACAGCTGTTAAATTCAATCTTCGATATATTCATTCTTTTTCAGCTACACAGGATGGGTCACTTTCCAGTATAAAATTGTTTTTTAAAATAATTTTGTGTCAAATACCATGTGATGATAAGAATAGGAGCAAGGGCATTTGCCCAGCTCCAGATACTTGGTCATAGGTTTCTTTCTTTGGTGATATTTATACTCAGTAGAACATGCACAATTCCCTGAAGTGCTGTTTATATTGTTTTATTTTTCTTTTGAAGTTTGTTTTTGCAAGATTTTGCTCCCAAGAAAATTGTTCTGCAGATTTGAGAGTTTCTGGAAAAGTTGTTTTTCCAAAGTAAGTATAATGTGGCTTTCATCTTTTTGAAGGAGGTTTGTTAAAATGTTGTCAAATTATTCCATAATCTTTTTTATGTAAAGAACTTTAATTTGCAAAAGTAGACTACAGGCTCCCTAAGAAAAAATGAGGAGTAAAGCAGTGGAGAATATTTTAAAACTGTAAATCTTTGAGGAAGTGCAGCTGAAATCTATATAATTGGAGAACTGTTCTTCCATAATTAGATTTTACAGCTCATAAAATGTATCTTCTTCACAAAAAGGTAAACTTGTATTTTATACTTCATGTATGACTGAGCTAAGAATGATGCCAGTGCATATTAAATATTAGACATCATAACTACATTTAAATAATGTGCTATCAATTATTTCTGCTGCTCTTGTGAGGATACTGTACTTGGACTGCACAAGAAGATATTTCAGTTTTATACTGTCATTGTTATATTTATTACTTCAATTATAAGCTATTAAGTGGTTCTTTTTCCTCATTTACTTAAGAATATTTCATCTTCAGTTTTGGACTGCTGACTGAGACACCAGATGGTTGAGTATTATATGAGGTTTAGACTTCTTCCTACGTGAATTAGCTTGCGTCTTCCAAAACAAGTTTATTTTGTGATAATTTTTTTATTTACATCCCTATTTTCAATATTTTTAGTATGTTTTAGTTTTCCCCAATCCTTCTAGTTAGGTATCTTGTTTAAATCCAGTTATTACACAAGATAATTAATGCACTTTCAAAGTATTTACGTGCAAATATTACAATCTTGCAGAATCTGTGCTACTCCAAACAACAGTTTGTGAGATATGTTTCTATTTAGCATCATCTCTAGGAAGTTTTAAGCCATGTACCAATATTTCTATTCAGATTTGATTTTAATTATTAAATTTAAGATGTATTTATCATCACCAACTTTATTGAATATTATACTTCAAGAAATATGGGCTTTGCTTTGCAAGAACAGAAATTGTACCTGTTGTAAACCTCAGCTAGTTTGGTATTTTGTGTGTGACCTGGGGTTTCTAATGTCATTTATCATTTTTCAAACTGATTTTATTTTTATGGAGATACTGAATTGAACCAAGCTAAAATGACACTGAAGATGATGCCAGTGACATAATGCTGATTAATCACACCTGTGTAATCCTAAGCACAAGCTTTTTCATCTTCATAGATATCAGAAGAAGAACAGTATCTTTCTACCTGCTTTAACACGTGGCCTGTCATACATTCTATGTATGACATCAGCATTGCAGTTCTTCTGATTATTTCAAAGCTCAAAGAAAGAAAAACAGATGACAATGAACCACATTGGCATTAGGTACCACTAGCAGAATTTCAGTGTAAATAAGTAGACTAAATATCTTGCTGAAGTGTCACCTTAAGTTGCATTGTGCCTCTAGAATCTCGATTAAAAACTACTTAGCTGTGAAGCTTTTATTTATTTTGTCTAGACAGAGTGCATGCATTAACCTCAAAAAGCAAAACACACTTTCTGTCTTAAAAAGAATAAAATCAAATAGGGGTGTCAATGTAATGCTTTACTCACTGAGTTACAAGTCTTCGTGTATACGCTATCATGTTTGGTTTAAATTGCTTCGATTTTGGCCTGCTCTGTAAATGTCTAGTCTGCATTATACATTTTTTTAATGAAGAATGTAATATGATTACCAGGGAAAAGCTCTGGTTCAGCTTTGTTGTCGCCCCAGATGTGCACCTGGTGCCTTTGTGTGCCTGTGTGTTAAGCTGGGAGGCATCTCTCTGACAGCATCTTGTTAATGAGCTTGGATTTAATGCACATAGGAGGACTTGGATGGTAAGTGTATAACTAGTAAAATAACATCAAAGCTTAACATAAACTTAAGCAGTCTGCTGAAATGCTAACACTGTGTTTTTTCTTTGATTCTCTTTTGTCTTGGAAACAAACTGCTTCTTGCAGTGCTTTTACCTTCTGTTGCTTCGCCAAGTGCCAGCTCCTTTCCCAAAGGTGTTCGGTGACTAATGCTTTGGTTTCGAGCCAGAATAGCTGATAAATGTCTATTTCCAGGCAGGCTTTCTACAAGTCTTAATTAAACCTTAATGTCAAGCTGAAGTTTACTTTCAGCCCCCTGTAGGGTGTCTGGACTTGTAACATGATTATAGGACATCATATAGATCATAAGGGAGGTGTGTCCACTTGCAGACTTTGTCACCGCTTCAGTTCGACTCCGTCTTTGAGTACAAAGAATGAATTTTGAAATAATGCCTGAAAGTACTGTCGCAGAAGCTTGTTGCTGTCCTCATCTGTAGAGGACAGGTCTGATCTTGTAAAAGCCAGAAAAACAACTCATCTAATAATAGTTTTCTTGCTCATGCATGAAAAATCTCATGAGTAACCTTAAAATGTCCAGTGCTGGAGCTGGCCATCCTGTAACTGGCGTAGTATCTGCACTTACAGGACTGAGGCAAAAATTCCCTAGTAATCTCCAGTCACCAAGTGAAATTTATTAAAGGAGTAGTGGAAGATATTTTTGTATAAAAGCTGTGTATAGAATTAATCTTCAGTCAGATAATTGTTTTTACAGGGCACATGAGAAGAAAACGTATCTCGCTGTTGGAAGTACGAAGACTTTGCTGTTGGATGTTTCTCTGCTAAATGCTGGAGATGATGCCTATGAAACTGTCCTCCTCATTCAGATCCCAAAAGGGCTTTATTTTATCCGAGTTTTAGAATCGGTAAGAACAAAAAAAACACTTGTCGAACAGGACTCTTTAGATATATATTTTTCTTTTTTCAGCCAAACATTTTTCAAATTATGTTAATGGCTTTTTGAGTGTCTTGAGATACTGAAACACACAGCCTCCCAAAAAAACTGACAAAACTCTGGGTTTTTAAGCATTCAGACTTCTTGCTACCTTAAACCACATGCAGCTGAAGTATAAGCTGAAGTAGTTACAGGATCATGGAGTTGGAAGGGACTTTCAAAGATCACCTAGTCCAACCCCCCTGAAGTGAGCAGGGACATCCTGCACTATATCAGATTGTGCAGAGCCCCATTAAGACTGGACTTGAACATCTCCTGTGATGGGGCCTCTACCCCCTCTCTGGGCATCCTGTACCAGTGCCTCATCACCCTCATGGGGAAGAACTTTCTAAAGTTCAATCCAAAGGTACCCTGCTCTAAAAAAACATCAAAGAAAACACATTAAAACCATTGACCCCTGTGTATTTCCATCAGTGAAATTGCTGAGGCCACCTGATATCAGCATGTGCATGTGATTTTAAAAGTCCAGAAAAATTAGATTTCTTTTGATCACTAATCACTTGTCCTTTATTTTAGGAAGAAAAACAGATCCATTGTGAAGTATTAGATAAAGAAATTCATGCAGTGAAACTTGAGTGCAGCATTGGTTATTTATATGTAGATCAAAAATCAAAGGTAAGCTTTGTATGAAGATATGGGCTTTAAAAACACCCTAAGTAAGTTTTGAGGATTTTCAAGGGTGGAAAACCCCTTGTTTTTCCAAGTGTTTCCTTCATTCTCAACTAATGCCTTTTATGATATTTTTATTTAAACTGTGCTAAGACACAGTATCATGTGCTATAAACAAAAATTTATTTATTCTACAGCTGGATTTCAGTTTCCTCTTGGATGCAAGCTCATTTACCAGAGCAGAAGATGACCTCAACATCATCATTAATGCTACCTGGTAAAGACTAATAAAGATCGCTCAATGAAAAATATTCCCAGCTTTGGAAAATGGAATGGGAAAAAAAAGAAAGATTTAGCAAAGCACATTGGCTGCAAATCTGTAGAGCAAAATAAAAAAATGAATCCCCAGATAATAGATACTTAAATAATGAGCCTATATAAAATGCTCTTTCTTTTTTTTTTGCTGCTGAACGTTTTGTTACCAATTAAATGTTTTTTGTTTTAATAAGCCAAAATATCCATTTTATATATTTATTTAGAAATAAAGCGTGGTATATGATGATGCATTTGATAATTTCTCTCTTTGCATTTTTATAGCCGAAATGAAGACAGGAACATGTTGCTGGATAACACACTAACTTTAGTTGTACCTCTAAAATATGAGATTGAGTTACATACTCATGGGTAAGTCACCAATTTGCTGTACTAGCACATCCAGAGAACTGTTGTCCTGTTACTGCTCTGAATTCCCGAAACTTCTATGCAGAAGCATAATGTAGTTGAAAAATCCTGGGAGTGAGATGGCACAGCAGTCCTGAAGTCTGACCTCTCCACTTGTAAATTTTATTTACTGTACTGCGATAGGAGACCAGTGATATCTCTGGTGTTTCAAGCTTCTCTCTTAACATTTTTTTTTAAGAACTGGATTTTTTTTTTTTATCGAAAGAAGTAATTAATAAGAGCATGGGAGGTCCTCATGTTCCTTCCTTAGCATACTGGTTTTTGAGGTTTTTGTGGGGGATTTATGGAGAATACTTTTAGATGAGAATTTGACTTTTTCTGATTCATCTACCTTTTTATCAAGAAAGAGAACAAAGGCAAAGGACTCCTACTTGATAGTGTTCATAGATTTACTTGTATTCAAGCTCAGGTGTTTTCTTAGAACCAGTCTTACAGAACCAGTGTGGAGCAGAAGGTTATGCTGACCATATATAGCAATTCTATTAATTTACAACTTCTGAATCATTGTAGATTTGTATCACCAGCTTCATTTGTTTATGGAACAAATGAGGAAGATGTACCAGCTACATGTATGAAGGAGAGCATCAACTTCACTTTCCATGTAAGAGTTATTCTTTGTAAAACCTATTATCATTGTTTTGAAGGTTATTTCTTCACTTTCAACTGTGTCTAGTGACATTCTGCAGTCAGTAAGGGAACTTTCTCAGGGCATGGTGAGAAACTATTATGCGTTAGTAGTGGGAAGTGGCTGTTCGTCTCTCTTTGAAAACTTTTTTTGGCCTGGACAAGCTTCCACTGAATGGTCACAGATAAAAAAATACTTAGCACAAGTAGGACTGAGGGCAGCTAAGCATTTCTGACTTCCTACTTCTTCCTTTAAGAAACACTTGAAAAGGATTTATCCTTACGGTAAGCAAAAGGAACTAGGAGCTCCTTATAAGAGGATCTGTAGGTATCAGATTTGTCTCCAAAGGATTAGAAGCAGGAGTTAGACATTAATCCTACCTAGTTCCTTCTGCATATTCTCCCAGAAGGCGGCGTGTATGGCTTCAGGGTAGTCATTGCAGATTAGCCCCATGTATTATTAGCATCAGAGGAGTGAAGGGTTCAGTAAGCCTATGGAATGAATTAAGCAAAATGTTACAATTCCTAGAAAAATCCACTTCATGACAGCATAACAATGCAGGTGCTACCTCATTCCTTGAAGTTTTATGTGTTTAGACTTCATATATACATGAATTACCACGAATTAGAGCTTTAAATTTGTAATGTTCTTCCCCACAAGGTTATCAGTGCAGGACCCAGCTTGGCTCCAGACACAAACTTGGAGATAACAATACCTAATGCTTTCCCACCCAATGACTACAAATTATTCAACACATTGGATGTCAAGGTAAGCACAAGCTACTTAATATAATTTTATTATCTATAAATATTCTGTGAAAAAGAGAGGTAGAGCAGAATTAGATACTGAGTATGTGTTTTCTTAGCCCTGGTGAAGCAGTGTGAACACAAGCAGGATGATCCTCAGCACCATGTGTTTTGGAACTATGAAGCGCATGCCTTTTGTGCACCTTGCTCATTTATTATCTCTATTTATTGTTATCTGATTCTTAAATTCAAACAGTGATGATTTTTTTTTTTTATTTCCAGACTACAGTTGGACAGTGCGCCTATAATAAATATCCCCGAACCTGTAGTGCAGCAGAAAACAATGAAAATATATTAAAGGAGGTCATCACTTTCTTTTCAAAGCCTGCTAAGAGACAAATGGTAAGGGCTGTCTTCAGGCATCAGTGGGAAGTAAATGACCATATGAATGAGCCTTAAGACAACAGTCTATCTTAGCAAATGAGGTCACGAAAGCAATCTTCCAAGGATTTGTGGTGCAACCTGTGATAAGTTCAGTGCAGTCATAAGTGACGTTAGTTACTTAATGACACATCACTAAAGTCAGCATGGATGACAGTCACCTGGGAAGAACTGCTGAAGGGTGATGTAACTGAAGGAGTGGGCAAACAGAGCAGCAGATGAAATTCAGTAGCAAATCAAAAATTACATGTATAGGAAAAACAGTCTTAATTTTAATTACACTAAATATGTGGACTAAATATTCATCACCTTTTCCACATTAAAGTACCACCAAATGTAATAGGATCCCGATTAAAACCTGGAACTTCTTACTGAAGGGTTTCATGAATGCCAAAAGAAAGTGAATTCCAAGGGAGGCTCAAAGTCATTAACAACAAAATTTGAAATAATAGTAAAAAAATTCCCCATATAACCAAATGATGACAATTGTTATATTTCAGTCTAAAAAAAGTGTGAATGTTTAAGAAAAATGACCTGTTGTCTTCTATAACAATTACATTGTCCCTTTATAGTATTCCTTTAGCAGCTATGGATTAATAGTGATGGATGGCAACCTAGAACTTCACACTGACTTTCCAAGAACAAACACATATCTTTGTGATTTGCTTGCTTCTTGAGTATCTTTGATACTAAGGTGATAAAGATGATAAAAACAAGTGTTAATGTTTGCCTCTCTTCTGCAGTACTGCATGAAAAATGACAGCTTTTGCTTACAAATACATTGCAAGCTCGGTAACATGGAAAGTGGAAAAGAAGCCACCATTCAGGTGCACCTGGAGGCTACTCCATCACTCTTAGAAATGGTAAAGCAAGAACTTTTCATGCCTTGAAATATTCCCCTCCAGCATATTTGAAGAATTCTTTGCACATAAATTCTAGGCATTAATGTATTTTTGCACACAGTATGTTTAATTCCATATCTTTTAGATGTTACCCTATTTTATGGTTTCCATGCTAAGTCTCAAGTTGAAATAGGAAAGATGAAAACCACTGAAAAAATACACACTCTAGATTATGATTTTATTTTACAGTATGTATAGCTTTGCCTATGCTGGCTGGTTTATGGAGGATTGGGATTTAATTTCAGCTCATAATTGTACTTTTCTAAGAAAAGCAGCATGGATGTGGACTTAAGTAAAATCCAGCTGGGCTTCATTCCAGCTTCTGGGACTAATTTGTTTTGCGATCAGAAAAAGGCACCATTGTGTGATGATGTGAGATTCTGTTTCTGCGAGCAGCTGTGTTACCATTTTTGCAGGGTAGGAATTAATGTGCTTAAGTTATTTTTTAAGAGAGGATTTTTTTTTTTTTTAAATTAGGATGATGCATCAGCATTGAAGTTTGAAGTAAGAGCAATGGCCTCGCCAGAAAAAAATCCAAAAGTTATTCAGCTCCACAAGGACAAGCAAGTTGCATATGTAAGAATTCTGTTAATGAATTTGTGATAAACAGAAAATCCAACAACAATTAAAATTGCAGAATTCTATACATTTTTATAAACAGGCAATCTTAATTACTTATGAATATAAAATTAATTTACCTAGTTTATTCTACTGTCTTATTCTTATTGAAAAAAAAAAACAAAAAACCAAAAAAACAGTTACCACTAAACTTATTTTCTACTTTCCAGGTCTATCTGGAAGGAACCCACCACCAAAAGCCAAAATACCGAGTTACTGTGCTAATTATTGGCATAGGTTTAATAATTGGTGTTACCTTGTTTTTGCTGCTCTCATTTATACTATGGAAGGTAGGTTTTCAGTGTTTCTTGGTTGTTTGAAAGTCAGGAATTCACATTTTTGGTGGATCTCTGGGTCTCTTCATAGAGTTATAGAATGGTTTGAGTTGGAAGGGACCTTAAAGATAATCTAGTTCCAAGCCACCTTCAACAAAGAACTTCTTTCTTATATCGAGCCTAAATCTCTCTTCCAGTTTGCATCCATTACTCCCAGTCCTGCCATCCTGGACCCTATTAAAAAGTCCTACCCCAGCATTTCTGTAGGCCCCCTTCAGGTAATGATAAGCTACTATGAGGTCTCCCCTGAGCTTTCTCCAGGCTGAACAACTCAATTCCTTCAGCCTGTCCTCATAAGGGAGGTGCTCCATCATTGTCGTGGCCCTCCCTCTGGACCCGCTCCAATAGCTCAATGTCCTTTTTACGTTGATGGCTCCAGAACTGAACACAGTACTTCAGTACATGTCCTTCTTAATGTGGCCTAAATAACATTTCAAGATGATCTTTACTTTCTAAAGAAACATAATTCTTCTTGCATGCTTTTTTTTCCCCTCCAAAATACTTCTCCATTTTCCTTCACTTTATCTTCTGCATCAGCTGTTATACAACACCACAAAGCCCTTGCCATGCTTCATCTGGCATCTCATCTTTGCAACCACTAATTATGATTTAATATCATCAAGTGGATCATTTTTGAGGGATGGTGCTCTGCATTTAATGTCATTTTTGACACATGACTAGTAGTCTACAACTATAGTTTCATGACAGCATAAAATTCTTAAGATTTTCAACTGCAACACTAATGCTTAAATTAAACAAATTTAACAAAAAAGTTTAATGCAATTTCACATTTTTAAAATAATACTGGCTTCTATGGCACGTTAAGAGCTGAGGAATCCACATGTCCTTACATCTCACAAAAAGTAAAAGCAAGCCCACTTTTTTGACTGATGTGTAACATTTGACTACGTGATATGACAAAGCAATGACAAATATAATTCACAAATGCCATACATATGCATTTTATATTAGTTCATCTTTTATGGTTTAGATCTGATATGAAAGATCTGCTGACAACAGACTCCAAAATTGTGTATTTCAGATTGGCTTTTTCAAAAGGCAGTACAAACCTGTCCCTCAAGACAACAACAGAAGAGACAGCTGGAGTTTTACAACTGGGAACAAAGATGAGTAAGATGGGAAATAAACATCTGGTTTTGCAACAAAGACTTTAAGATCCAGGTTAACTCACAAGAAGAAACATCAGTGACAAGAAAACTGGTCTTGAGCTCACTCGCTCTTATAAAATACATGTAATTTCCTTGAACTTTATGAAGGACCTTGGAGCACTGTTGCTTTTTTAACATGAAAATGGTAAAATAATTTGGTTTTAAGTCTCACAGTAACATTTGAAATGCCACATAGATATCTGGGTTCAAACAGAAGAACACTAACGATTAAGAAGAATTACTTATCAGAAAGAAGAGTTTCTATGAAGTAGCATTCGGCCAATCCTGGAAAATAAGATCTCAAAGACATTAGAATGAGTTCTTCTATTCGTTTTCAAGCTTTGATAATCTTTGAATTAGACACTGAGAAAGAAATCCTCATCTTGCTGTAGCAGTTTTACAAGGGTACATTAACTAATGGAAGGACCATAAGTAGAGTGCAAGAATGTAGCAGCTACCAGAAGCTCTTTTGGGCTTCTGAAGGACCTTGAAAGCATTGGCTTCACAGGCACAGCCACAAGACTGCAGAGATAAAGACAAGGCAAGCCAGAACTGGTAATTCTGTGGGGTCTCCTGGACATGCAGCACAGAACCCGTACGAAAGAGCAATGCATTGGAAATCATTATTAGTAGCCATCCTCACGTGGTGCTTGCAAGCATGACATTTGGTTCATTCATTCCTCAGATACTGCTGCCAGGATGCTTTGGACTTCTCCAATGAAATGCTTCTATGTGGAGTTGGGTTTTGTTTTTTTTTAAAAGCAAGTATTTATTTTTATTTATTTGAAGAATTTTCTATAGTACTTAGTGTAATTGTATTTGGTGCTGGCATTCTTCCAGGACCTGAAAAAATAAGAAGACTTCACGTGATCACAAAACAGAGAACTATGGACCCAAAAGACTCCAAACGCTGACCTTACTGGACCAGATTTTATCTTGAGATGTGCCAGCCTCTACCTGAAAGAAGTAATTTGGAGAGCCAGGCTGGGTTTCTCTAAATTTTTCAGGTAAATTCCAGACAGGCAGACATCATCAGAAGCCACTCAGCAAAAAGGCGAATGCCTGGACAGAAACATGGTTCAATGCATCTGCTCTGCTGCCACAGGAAGGTTCTTTAGCTGGCTAAGTTTGCACTGCCACCTAGCTTTGGTGAAATAGTAGAATCCAGAGAAAAAGAGAACTCCAGGGGAAAAAAAATCCATGCTATTTTGCCTCTCCCTGGACTTCAGTAAGTGCATTTATTGCAACGTGGCCTTTCTTGCCCTGCCCTTGATGTCCTTTTGAACTGCACGGGGAAATGAATGTAGGATGGCCATAAGCTCTGAAGCTGCACCATTACCATCACCTGGGAATTAGCCTGAGATTCAACAGCAACACGCAAGTGCCTTCAACAAGCACTTCTGGTGCCATAAAAGCCACATCATCCACAGATTCTAAAGGTATCAGGGACCATTTTGTAATTTCCTTTTTCTTCATTTGATGCCAAAGATGTGAATCTAAACTAAAACTTTTTCTCTCTAAAATCTTCCACAGTGTAAAGACAAATGAATGTGAATATATTTTTTAAAAAAATAAAATATGTGAAGAATTAAATATTTTCTTGCAAGACTATGAGAACACACACAAAATGTTTATCTTCAAAATGGCTTTAGTGATTTCTTGCACTTTAACCAAAATATCTTTGAAGAAAAATCGGATCATTATTATAGCGTGAGAAATATACCTCAAATACTGGAAGAAGCATTAACTTTATTTAGTACAAACAATGCAAAGAAGTGAAAATAAAGCATTTTATTTATCTGCGAAACAGTTTACAGAAGTCAGCACATCTGATAATGTTGCTTGGGAAATCGTATAATTCCAATTCAGATTTTATTATTAACTTGTAAATGTTGGCTGCCTCTTCGTAAGATATGGAGTAAAATTTGATTAGCTTTTATTAAACCAGGCTGACAAAAAAAACAAGAACACACACTGTCCTGATAGTAGTAGTGTTATAAACTATCACTCAATTTCATTTTATTAAAAAGAACCACAACAAGTAAAGCACCCAAATGCTGTTCCTTGTGTAAGTCTAACTACTTTGTTAATTTTCAATTATATAATAAAAACAGTTAAATCTATTAAGTGTAGCTGCAGTCTTCTCCTTGGACAGCTTTAGGAAGTTTAGCTTGAATTATCATTCTAAAAACACTGGATGTGAATAGTATCAATTAAAGCAGTTTAATTGGAGACTACTCACTGCGAGTACAGACTGCAGAGGTTCTAATTATATGTGAGGAAAAACATTTCTTCATGAGGACATTCAGCCATGAGAACAGGGGATGCAGAGGGATTGGGTTATCTCCATCCTTGGAGGTTTCAAAACCAGGCTGGGTGAAACCCTGAGCAAGAAGAACTGATCTCTGCGCTGGAGGTTGGGATAGAGCCCAGACCAAAGGATGCTGTGGCTCTGAGCCCACTCCACAGTCACTAAATCCACTGCAAAGAGCAGGATAGGCTGGAAGATCCCTGTAACAGATAATTGCCTGGGAAGCAGGCATTTGATTGTCTATGATTTAGTCCTTTACTACTGGCTGGGTTTGTTCACAGGAACGCCATGTGATTTCCCCCAAGTAGCAGTGTGTTCTTAGAAGACTGATAATACAACCTGCAGTGCTTCAGGTGCAGTACTTTGTATTTTTATCACAGGGTTTTTTTTCTTCACAAGTCGTATTCAAAATAAATAAAATAGAGCAGCTACAAGTCCAGAATAAAGCCTTAGGTCTTTGATTTAAAGGACTGGATTTTCCATTGTACCTTACTGATCACTGAAGAAAGAACTCAAAATAACTTGCTCTCAACAGGAGACAATGCAGCTTTCATACCATTTGTTGTCAGATGCCTCCTGAGATGTTCAAAGACAAGTGATCCTTGTGGTCTGGCAGACAGAAAATTGTTGGTTGGTCTGCTACTCATCATCTTGGAGAAAGCCAGTTCCCAGAAAGAATAAAGTCTGAAGTTGCTGCTATCTCAAATAATTGTAGCAAATGTTACACTCATCAAAATGATGTTTGTGCCCTATAAAGAACTCATTTATCATAACTTAATTCTCAGCAATAACAAAAACTATGCTGAATGCCATACTTTTAATTATTTATTTTGTACAAAGAGGAATCATAAAGAAAAGCCATGTAAGACTTCAGCACATTCTATTACTGACTAGGAAAGCAAGTACATTAAGGCAACATTAAAAATTATAACTAGAACTGGAAGTAGTTGAGAAAAAAAAAAATTATATTTTGCCACAATTCTTCAGAGCATGAGGTGGTACCATACTTGCACTCAACAGCTGTATTTGAACCGAGTTGCCTGACAATGTAGACAGCAGCAGATATTTGAAAAGCTAGAATAATTTTAAAGAGAAAAAAAAAAAATTTTAGTCTGATGGACAATTATCAAATCCCATTTTTATCGGAAACCAGTATAATTTTTTCTTGTTAAACCTGTTTCTCTACAATTCTCTACAATAAAAATATATAACTTAATAAAAACTTAAATACAGAAATACTACAAACATCCCTGTTAAGTTTCTGCTACAAAATTCTGTGAGTGAAAGCATGGAAAGCTGTGCATAAGCGTGAGAAAATGATTCTTTGATACCAAAGTCGAAGTGTATGTCCCTTCTATATGCAATTGCATGTTGCTTGGGAACTCTCCAGGTCATCAATGCTCACACCATAGAGATTAATAAGTTGAGGATGGACCCTGTAAAGTGAGGAAATCAAAATTTATCTACATCAACTCTTGCAATAGGTATGTCACTTCTGGGGGTTGGGGATGAAGAACAAATACATATGACTCCTGTATGGAATAAAATCAGATTAATTACATTTTGACAGTTCCTAGGTCGTCATTCAAGGCCAGCCTAGATGAGCCTTTGAGCAGCCTGATCTAGAGGAAAGTGTCCATGCCTGTGGCATTAGGGCTGGAACCAGATGACCTCTAATCATTCCATGATTCTATATATTTCATCTTATATATTCTTTTGTATGATCTGCCTTTTATGTACCAGACAGAGTTACTCTCTACTCTGTGCCTTCAGAGTGCCTGAGTGCACTGCAGCAGCAGCAGCCACTGCCCGTTTAATTCCACTGATAATCCCCCCAGGTAGTCACAGACTGTCTTAGCTCCTGGAGACGCTTCTCAAGTGGCAGTTTGCCATAACTGAACAACTAGGTGATCTTATTAACCTTCACATCGCTTTCCAAGCAGGAATCTTTATCCCAGAAGGAGCTCTTCCCAGGAGTCACAGACCTTGATAAAACATCTGTTCTCTTTTAAGAAACACAAGGGTAATGGGCAGAAACCAGAGAAGAAACAGAGCTGGAAGCTGATAAAGCCCCAGTGAGGAAAGGTCACATGGGTTATAACAAACCTTACCAAAGATCATAGAACCATAGAGTGGTTTGCCTTGGAGAGGACCTTAAAGATCATCTAGTTCCAACCCCCCTGCTATGGGCAGGGACACTTCCCACTAGATCAGGTTGCTCAGTGCCTTGTCCAACCTGGCCTTAAATATGTCCAGGGAGGGGGCATCCACAACGTGGACAGAACTCAACAAGGGAAAGGCCCAGACACTGGCAAAAGGGCCAGACTGTGCAGTGCCAGTGCACAACAAGACTGTTCTCACAGCACTCCCAACACCCAGTTTTGGTGTACTAGATACAGCTATAATTAATGTATTTAGGATTGCAGCACTAAGGTGTTAGATCACAGCCCATAAATACAACACTCAGCCTTACCGAACGTGAACTTCTGATGCTTCTTTCATTAAGTCTCCATCTATATTCCACGGGTAACTTTCTTCTGCAGAAGCAGTGTTCAAACCCATAGTTTCAGTGGCATCAAGCCCACTCTGAGGCTGTGGCTGTACTTTTACTTCTTGAATTGTGTAGGTCTCAACAAAAGGGAAATTGAACTAAACCAAACACAGACACATATTGAACCAAGATGAAAGACACTAGTGGTAGCTTAGCAATGAACTGGATTACTTGAAATTAAAAAGCCTGGTTTGTTTGTTTTGGGGTTTTTTTCTCTGACTTAAGTAATGGGAACACTTAAGCTTTGACCACATGAGGCATTATATATTCCAGCTACCATTTATAGATTAACAGGCTATTTTTATCCTAAATAGTGCCTCAGAAAAAAAGCAGTAGTGTTCTATTTCCATTCTCACATCAGACTTGCTTGCTCTGGTCTGCAGGTGAGGTGCTGTATTTTGCACATGTCAACATGGCACGTGCATTCAGGATATGTGAAACCCAAGCAGGTTTTTTTCCTGTGCTCCAGCAATCATGTCCTAAACAAGGCTAGTTAGAATTCTAGCAAATGTTCATCTTGTGTTCAAAGGAAGGTCACAGAATCACAGAATATCAGGGAAGGGACTTCAAAGGACCATCCAGTCCAATCCTCCTGCCAGAGCAGGAATACCTACATAGGTCACACAGGGGGGAGTCCAGGCAGGCTTTGAATGTCTCCAGAAAAGAAGACTCCACAACCTCTCTGTGCCAGCGTTCTGTCACCCTCCCCATGAAGAAGNGGAAGGTCAGGTCACAGAAGCATAGAAGATCAGGGAAGGGACTTCAAAGGACCATCCAGTCCAATCCTCCTGCCAAAGCAGGAATACCTACATAGGTCACACAGGGGGGAGTCCAGGCAGGCTTTGAATGTCTCCAGAAAAGAAGACTCCACAACCTCTCTGGGCAGCCTGTGCCAGTGTTCTGTCACCCTCCCCACGAAGAAGTTTTTTCTCACATTTCTGTGGAATTTCCTGTGTTCCAGCTTGCGCTTGGTGCCCCTTGTGCTACCATTGCCTTGTCCGATTTCTAACTATGGATGCAGAGAGAAGAGCAAAGCCTTCCTCTGAAAGGATGAACTGTTTCCTAAGTGCAGTTCTCAGTGCTGTCACATGGAATCATGACAGCAAATTGTGACCTCTCCCCCAAACTCTCTGGCTGCTGATGAATTCCAACCTCAACCTTTTGTAAAAGTGGTTTTTCATAACGCTGAAACACTGGAA
Source organism: Turnix velox (assembly GCA_013400935.1). Classification (NCBI taxonomy): domain Eukaryota; kingdom Metazoa; phylum Chordata; class Aves; order Charadriiformes; family Turnicidae; genus Turnix; species Turnix velox. The sequence goes on from VZTY01032685.1 coordinate 186,599, forward strand.
CGAGTTGCGGGATGCTCAGGCTGTGTGCTGGGTATTTAGGACAGCAATGAGGCACGACGTATGGATGCTTTGTTTTGCTTTTTTTTTTTTCTTTTCAAAGACAGAAAAAGGGCCACGGTTCTGAGATGCTGTTCTGCAAGCGTTCCTAATTAGATGGAATGCCCACCTGCTAAAAACCAACGGTCCTAATCTGCTGCTACCAGCAGAGCGTGCCGTGACCTGCTGAAGTTAGAGAGTTTGCCTATTTCTGATGGTGTTACATGATGCCATCCCCAATCTCTTTCTGCATCTCTCCACCCTCAAAATTTAAACACAGTGTGCATTTCCTTTATGGTAGGAGAAAGGGCTTTACACCCAATAAAACTATGGTACAACACAAATACAATTTAAACCACAACAGATGGGCTGAAATAGGCTAATCGGTATTAGTCTAGTGATTTAAAAAAATCAGATAAAAAGGGGGCTAATGTATTCTGACAGGAAGCTAAGTCTCCTTACCAGGATGCAAACATTAACTCTCGCAGCCTATCTACCGGCATGATTAACTGTTCTTTTCATAATCACTGGGGAAGAAATGAAGAGTACCTGATTTTTTACGCTGGCATATCTTTTCAGATGTTTTATAAACTCTGTTCGAGATGCATTTTGGACAAGAATAAGAGCCATGCTTCCATTATTCAACCTGAAAAGCAGACCCATTTAGTTCCCAAAAGAAAATTCATTCATTTGGAAGTTTAACAGGCGATTCAATTCAATTCAATTGTCTAGATTTAAAAAAAAAAAAAATCTAGCAAAAGTAAATTGATAGAACAGTCTCAAAGATTTTTTACAAATTTTTGCCAGTCCCCCTGTAGATCAATACAAAATAAAATTCATAGCATTGTTAGAACACATACAATATTGTACTCTCTTATCAGTATCCCAAAACTTACTAAACATAATACATGTAAATTAAAACCCCCTACTCATCTACTTAACTGATGGGTTTTAAACAAGGGTCACCACAAATTTATCTTTTTGCTTTTCCCTTTATGACTGTAATGAATGCTGTACAGGGCTTTACCAAGAAAACATTACCACGATGGAGCACATCCCCATCCCAGTGCAGATAGGTTCCTTCACCTTCTCCATTAAGCCTCTTGCTGCCCTAATAAAGACCCTGATAAAATGGTCATATACTAGAGATTAACCAAGAAGAGAGCCTACTGTACAGATACTCAGTGGTCCTAGGGCATCCATTGATATTTTAGGGTATCGATTATCAATTGATTAGCGCAGAGATATTTTACCATCTTTGAGGACTCAGGTTAGACAATGAGCTTCTACAAACTCACACACTCCGTAATGCCACTGCGCCTTGTCACAGAAATGAGCAACCTGAATCTCAACACAGTCATGTCCATGTCCCATTTCAGCCATACAGACAAACCAATATTCAACATGAGGATCCGATTTAAATGACAACACTGCTAAAACTGGATTCTATATTGAGATTATGTACTTCCTATCTTCTGAATACATATGCATACACATATTTATATAAGCAGCATGTATGCTTGCAAAAAAATGTTGAGAATGCTCAAAAAAAATACTTCCAGAGTATCTCCATGCTCAGGCTATTGAATGACTGCATCAGGAATGTTCTCAGGCTACAGGACAATCACAGAGGTAATTTTTTATGCAGCCATTATACAAGCCACCTGACACAGGGTAACTTCAAACAGCAATGGTGAAACTTGAAAAGTTACCTCCTTGTCACATTTGCCTCAGTGAAGGGGGACAGTAAACAACTGGGAATTTGTCACTATACCCTTTTATCTTCTGGGATGTCTAAGAATTCTCAGAAATTCTCTGGAAAAGGCCA
>VZTY01032685.1:188587-226373 GCA_013400935.1 Turnix velox
CAATAAATTCTGAGGCACAACTATTTTCACTAAACGATAATCCAAGGAAACAAAGGAGAGTCATTGCACACGTTTCCCTGACTGCTGGGTGGTTTTAATAGATACACACACACATAAATTTATAAATATATATATATATATATGAGACATTCTGTGCTTTACCTTGAAGGAGCACATTGCATTTCATGTACACCTACAAAGTTTGTACTTGCTATTTTGCTTAATGATCAACATGGTGAATCATATCCAAATAATTATCACCTGATAACTGTTCTGATCACCACAAGCTATGGTCTCCACAATGAACTGAAGGCACATTGAGTCCGTCTCACCAACCAGATGATATACCAGCTTGTCCCCCCAAACCCAACATGTATAAACTCTGTATTTTCTGACTCCAGGGGGACAGAAGAAAGGAGGGAGATACCAAAGACAGAAGACAGGAGTGAATTTCAGTTGTTTACAACAGGAGAAAGAGTCATACTTTATTTTTGCTGTCTGTAAATCAAAAGATGAGAGGCACCTTTATATATGACAAAATAATACCCAAGAATGAAGACTCTACATATAGACAAATCCTACGACAGATGACTGCTCGATGACTACTACTTAAGTCAGACTTGCCAACTAATTTAATCACAGCAATTATCCACTCATTATTCTAGTTAGACTGCTTGACCTTATTTGCCTGATCCAAAAACTGATTACAATTCCTGGGATTATCAAGTCTGCTGCAGTTCAGGCTCCCTCCCCCATTCCAGAGGGTCTAGACTACCTAAACACAGGCTTGTATTCTTGGAAAAGCCAAGGTCTTAAGGTAAGATGTCAGAATTTATAGACGTGACTAATTCTCTAAACCCCTACTGACCTCGTATTAGGTGCCAAGCCTCTCGGTGCCATTGAACACAGACAAGGGATTGCCATAATGCTCACATTCAGGAAGTGACCCTGAATTTTGTGCCATTGATCCTTGCTACCTAAATATAACAGAGTAATTCTATATTACTCCAGTTTAAACAGCCACACTTCGCTTTTAAAGTACCCATAAAAGCAACAACTCACCTTTTTCTTTAACTTTTTCCTTCTTATTTCTGAAAAAGTGGAAACATGTAGGAAAAATGATTTAAAGTCATTTCAGCACATTTAAACAGCATCTACTTTAGAAAAAAAGTGAGCTTTCAATGGTAGAAAGGATTAATGGAACTGAAAAGACCAGTGATTCTGAGTGGAAGATTGCCTTGGAATAAATCTTCTGTAGTCTACAGGGAACATTTTAGAAAGTGTAAGTTGTCAAAATAAATATTTTTTTAAAAAACTGTTTTGCTCAATGATCAAACTTGAACAAAATTGACAATTTGTTCAATTTCATCTTCAAAGACACATATTTCTGTAGCTTCAGAGTTGTTTGGCTGAGTTTTATTTACCTGCCATTCTCCTGAGAGTCATCCTGGGGAATTTGTAGAGGTAGAAACGATAATTCACATTCCTCTGGCCTAAAAAAATGTTGATATTTACTGCCATGTACACCAATATCCTATGTGCTAGATAGATTTTATCCAAACTAAGATGATTTTAAGGAGGTGCTGAATATAATTTATTGCCTCTTTAACACAGAAGAGCCACGAGCCACAAAGATAATGAGCGAGATGGAGCACCTCCTTTACAAGGACAGACTGAAGCAGTTGGAGTTTTTCAGTGTAGAGAAGAGAAGGCATAGGGGGAACCTCACAGTGGCTTCTCAATACTTGGAGGGGTCTACAGAAAGGTTGGGGTACAGGATGGCAGAACTAGGAGGAATGGATGCAAACTGGAAGAGGGGAGAGTTAGGCTGAATATGAAAAAGAAGTTCTTTACTGTGAGGGTGGTGAGACAATGGAACAGATCACCCAGAGAGGTTGTGGATGCCCCCTCTCTGGAGGTGTTTAAGGCCAGGCTGGATGAGGAATTGAGGAACTTGGTTTAGTGGGAGGTGTCCCTGCCCATAGAAGAGGGGTTGGAACTAGATGATCTTTAAGGTCCCATCCAACCCAAACCATTCTATGATTCTGTTCTATGATAAGAGGGATATTACATCTCAGTTAAATCTGTCTGCTATTAAGAATCCCAGGTAACCATACTACTGTCGAATATATTTTTGCCATTTTAATTATCCATTTTCCTCAAGAAGATGAGAAATGCTAGAAAAACATAACAGCCCATGGCTTACTTGAGATCTGCCAGTGTTTTGATAAAAGCAAAATCCTTCCGCTGACTGGAGGGCATCCAACGGTGTTTCTCAGCCAAAGCCAGAGCCCTTGCACCAAAACCAAACATAGCTGAGAAGCCAAACCTCAAAAGCTTGCTTGGAGTGCTGAAAGTGCACACATCCACTGGTTGAATATGTCCTACATTTTCAAAGATAAAGATCATAAATTACAAATAATATCTGTATTTCAAATAACACTCATAATTTCTCTTGCATCTAATTCAGTTGAAGGAAAAAGTTCCTCTAGACTCTTCTCTCTCTAGGAAGCTCAACTTTACTCATGGAAACCAGAATTATTCTAGATTTAATTAAGACTCTATGAAACTAGTCACATCAGAGAACGATGTTCAGATGCTTCAAAACGTTAAAATAAAATACTATGGCAAAAGTTCAGCTTCTTCATCAAGCTGCAAAAGGTTTGACTCTCAATTCTATTCAAATTTCCAACAACTAGTATCCTAACATCCTTAAGTAAAATAAAATATTCTCAGTATCCTGAAGAAAAAATGCTTTAAGGGGAATATAAACATTGCTCACCAAGTATTTGCTATTTGCTAAGGACAAAAAACAAGGTTTGCACAAGCACAATTATATTTTCACATTTAAAAACTTATTTCCTGTGAAGGCCAAACAGCAAGTGATACTGCTGTTATTTCTGCTAATAAAACTTCCTTATCAAAACAGTATTTAACAGAATTGCACACAGAAAGCCAAGTGACACTTCCTCAGAAATATCACAGTACTTTCCTGAAGAGTCCAGTCTTAAGCACTTCCTCAAGCTGGAAGCACTCTATATTTTCCTATTGTCTTCAGCAGATACATAAAATTAAAATAATGAAGTGATTATGCAAGTAATAGTTGTGTAGCAACACAAAGAGTTACACTATTTGCACAATCCAGTCTGGAAAAGGTTACTTAGTTACTTAGTGCATGAAAATTACGTAAGTAATAGGACATGAATGCCAAAACCAGATTTTATTCCATGGCAGATTAGATTTCTCTAATGATGAGGTCTGTAACCTTTGCTACTAAAAAAGACTCAAAGAATCATCACCTTTGCAATACACAAAAAATCATAATGGAATTATTTGGGTTTAAAATTGAATTTATAGTGATATGGCATAATGGTAAGCCTTTATTGAAACACTGCTTATGACAAACTTCTAAATGCTGCTTCATTATTTAAAATCTTACCAAGGACAAAAAAAATTTACCCATTATAATGTGCAATGCTGCAGTCACTGCATGCTTGATGCCATAGAGAGTGTGGGCCAAAATATTAGTAGTACCTGTAAAAGTGAACATAAAGTAGTGTAGAAATGAGAGACACAGCAAGAAAAAAAAATAGGAAGGAAGGAAGGCAGAAAGAAACTTAGAAAGAAGAAAAGAAAGCAAGCCTACCCAAAAATCACTTTGTAACAGCAGAATTCTACCCTTGGTAAGGGCAGAATTCCACCCTTCCATTACTCCTGAGAGAGCAAAGTTCTGCCTGTGTTGAAAATGGAGAGTATCTTATCCATCCTCTTCACAAAGTGAAGAGGAAGATTATGCACAGTTTTAGAGTAGGCAAGTGCAATCACATTCTCTAAAAACCTCTTAATATGCACCTGACAGCATTTGGATTCCAGTAATGATTGAGTAATGTGTCTTATCCCCTAGGTCCTATACAAGCAGGATGATACAACAAAATACATAAAGGAAAGCTTAGAAATAGAATGAAAATCTAATGAAATCTAATGAATATAATGAAAATTATCAAACAAAAAAATTACAATATAAGCTTTTGCTGATTTAAGTTGCAATTCAATTATAGTGGGATTTAATGCTATTATTCATCTCCCCAAGCCATCTAATCCTTTTTCTTCCTGCAATGTAAGCTTGAAATATTATTTACCAATAACAAGATCATTCCCTGAACACTGTCATTTTACTTCAGAGACCAATAACTTCCTTTGATGCACATCCATAGGCTTGCACCCCCACACAGTCACATTTTTAGATCTCACGCAAATTACTCCCTTTACTGAAGAAAGGTTTCTTCCACTCAACTCCAGCATCTCTGTCATCAATGTAATTTTTTTTTAAACAGAAACAAATAAGATTTTATTAAAAAAATATTTACCCCTTTTTTCTGACATTACAAACAACTTTCTGTGATCTACTTCTCATGACAAGTGCAGAAGTATCACAGTAAGGGCAAAGTACCTGCAGGTCATGTAAAGCACAACTGATGAAGGTACCAAACAGAAATTGTAGAGAAAAAAAAATTGTCCTTGGAAGTGCAAGCACTTTTGCAGTACAATTAACTTAATTAACCAGACAACATGAATATTCATAAGGATGTTAATGTCTCCCCCATCCAAACAGATAAATGTGATGTAATGACTTCCTAGTCAAGCATAGCTAAAATTCTGATGAAAACTGTACCAACATTTTGATTCTTTGCCTGAAATATCACAGAAATTAACAGTCCCTTAGTAATATTTTATCTCCTGAATTAATTGAAAATCATGAATTTATTTAAACGAACCATTTCAGACCAAAAGGTTCCCAGGCATCAGATACAGATTGTCCCTTGTTCTATAACAACTGGAAAGCTTTTTTAATGTCCTTCCAGTTCCCCCTCCCCTTTCTCCTATTCCCCCTCAGTGCAGTTCCTTAGCAGTAGTTCCCATAGCAACAAACACTCTTGTTAATGGCCAGCAGTACAACTGCAGGCTTCCCCACATCTCATCCATTTGATTTGGACCAGAATAAGGCAGCTCAGTCAAGTATTTTACTATAAACACTCTCCCCTCCGGACCTTTCTCATCAGAAGGGAGCCTGTTTCAAGAGCAGACCCTTCCCAGCAAGTTGGCTGAAACTTCAAAATGCTGCCTGAAGTACTCATGGAAGAGGATAGAACCCAGATTTTTAAGCCATCCAAATATCCCATAATACAGTTTCTGTTTTTATTTGGCTGGTGAATCCTAATAATTTGCTACCATGAATTTCTTGGGGGATAGGAACAGAATTAATTGACCATTGAGTTCCATCACCTTCATTTACAGAAGTGTCATATGTTTCCTAACTGACTATGTTTTGGAACACCAGGAATATGCAAATAATAAAAGAAGCTATAGGTTAAAGACTCTATTTAGGAGTTTTCCATGCTATCATTCTAAAAATTGTTTTCATCCTCTTTTAACAATTTATGGTAATCTGTGTAACACATTATGCAGCATTCCTTTTGCTTTAGAAATCCATTCAAATCCTGATATTTTTGTTTCAAAATGAAGAGAGAATGCTCTAATGATGAGGCAGAGTGACCTAAGCACATCCAAACATCATAGAGTCAAGTGCTGGAGAAATTCCCCTTCAACACCCACAAGACATTTGAAGCAACTGAACTGATAAGTGATGCTCCAACTGCTGTATTAAAATTGATTTGCTTTATGTTTTTGAAATCACTGTATCTTTTACCACTATGTTTCCAACATGAAAAAGCTTGTGTAATCTTGCATTTTTACAACTACAACTTACATTTTTCCCAGTTTTTTGGAAGTGTAAAGAAAGTCAGAGCACTTCAAAACTTCCTTCCTTAGTTCAGAAGAAACTTACTCCTTTTGTTGTAGAAAATTGAAAACAATGATTTTCTGTTAACTTGACTGCCAGAATTTTTTCTCTACAAGTTGAAAGCAACTGAATAATTTCATCAAGTAGTCACATCAATATCTACACTAAGGATGGCCACTGGAGGGTCACATGCATGCAGTAATTCTCTTTTAAAGATAAGCGATCCATAGAAAATTCCAGAATCATCTCTGCCTATAATTAATTCTACCCAATCTCTGTGTCTGGCCCAAGTTGGACTCTGACAAAGAATCATAGAACGGCTTGGGTAGGAAAGGACCTTAATGATCATCTGGTTCGAAACCCCCCTGCCATGGGCAGCGACACCTCCCACTAGACCATGTTGCTCAATGCCTCATCCAGCCTGGCCTTAAACACCTCCAGGGAAGGGGCATCCACAATCCCTCCATACAACCCGTTCCAGTGTCTCACCACCCTCACAGGAAAGAACTTCTTTCTTAGATCCAGACTAAATCTACTCTCTTCCAATTTGCATCCATTCCTCCTAGTCCTGCCATCCTGTACCCTATTAAAAAGTCCTACCCCAATTAAGGCAAATACAAAAATTAGGAGAAGGATGACACAGAAAAATTCCCACCAGATGGAAGGATGCAGGTTACTAAAGGAGCAAGAGAACTTTTCAAGAGAGATGCACTCATACTCAGAACTGTAGAAGTAGAGAAGAAATGAAGCAGTTGTGTTGATGGCATTTTTTATATTTATATAATCTACAGAACATATTCCTGGAATACCATTTAAAAATATACCCTGAGCATGAATCCAACTGAGAATTCTGCCAAAAAACTGGCGAGAGTAATAAAGTTTTCATTTCTGACAGCAAATATGGGCAAAACCTAATCTTTGCTTGGATCAGCTGAAAATTATTTAAGTTTTCTCCCTGAGTTTTTTCCTCTAGGCAAAGAGCTCATCTGTGCCATTACTATAAATTATCATAATGATTTAAAATCTCATCATTTGTAATCAATCTAAATCACTAATTTAGGGCATTTATTCAGTATCTCCCTTAAGCATCTGAAGCTTTAGCACCAAGAACTGTATTGAGTTGCCAAAACTGTAAAACATGAAAGCACTTAAAAGAGACAACTTGCAAAATGTCACAGTATCTTTTAGTCTCACCTGCTGGTATTATTCCAAGCGGAACTGGTGCTCTGACAGGCTTTGGTATATAGACTGTGTCTTTTCCAGCGTCTATCTGGGCTTTAAGTAGTAGTCCATGAGCAACTTCACTGACAGATCCATCTCCACCAACACAAACTACCCTATTAGAAAACAAAAACTTTAAAGACTGCAGAAGAAACTCTTCCATGACTGGGCACACAAGGAGAAGGCAGCAGCAACACACCATATACAGTGATACTCTGGTAGCTGAAAGCTATTCTTTATTTAAGAACAAGCTAGGGCTTCACTGTCAGATCAGAGTTAACTAACAAGACGTGAACATCCTTATTTTTGCTTTCCTTCTCTCTGAGTAGGAGTAAATGTATTTAACAACTTCCAAAACATCTCTTACATTATCATGTTACACACATGAACTGATGAGAGTCCAGCATATGCTCAAGTGGAAAAGTTCTTGAAATCTTTCAATGCTGACCCACCACATCCCTAAGCTTTTTAATTTCCCTTATAATAACAGCTCGCCAAATATCACGATAAAATTAAAAATACTTGAAGACAGCTAATTCCACTCACTATGCAAGCAGTTGAGGGATTTAGCAAGGTATAAAACCCCAGTGCCAGCAATCCTTTGCATGAAGGTACTTAATCATTGCTTCTGGAGCATATAATTAAACTCCCACCTGCTGTGGTTATAGAGAGGAATGCATTTGTCTGTAAAAGCTCTGTTACAGCAAAACTCTTTCTTTTCTTCCTATTGTATTTTCAATTTTAAAAAAAAATTTAAGTAACCATTAAAATTACTGCTCAAATTAGTAATGTTAAAGTAAATATATTTTTATTGTAAAAACAGCAATATTACTCCACAAGCATTTCTATATAAATGTTGGATTTACTTGAGGAAGCACTTACTCCAAATACCTTTTATCATCTCTCTGTATGAATGCAGTTGTTAAGCTACATCCAGTAATTCCACCAGAAAAAACTGGTAAGCTCTTTATAAGGAAATATTCATTATGTTATTAAATGTTTAACTAAATTTTCCCAGCTCCTATAGCTTTTTTTCTTCAGTTCTTCTTTACAAACTATTTTTTTATTTCTGTATTCATAGGAAAACTTCCTCTATCTAGCTAAAAGAAAAAGGTTTATAGCAAAAGTTTGGAACACATTTTCTTCTAGCTCATAATTAGTAGTCACCTTCTATCTTTTACCTTGTTTTTGCTTTTGATTGGCTTATACCCAGGCTTAATAGTTTCTGCCATAACAGCAAAACCAGTTAATAGTCATAGTCATATCTTTGTAGTCTAATAATTGTACACCTGGAAAGACTTATATGGATTGTTTTCAGGCTATTAAAATATTTTTGAGGGGCTGTGTTGCTGGAAATAGATGAAGAGTCCAAGGAATGACATAAAAACCCTGCTGACTTCAATTTTTATTAATTTAGCACTGATCATCAAGTCCTTTTTCACTGAAGAGAGAAATACCATCAGGGACCAGGGATTCCAAAGCTCACCTCCAAGAACCTGCTACACATAAGTAGAAAGTCTTAAGCAAAGAGATTTGACTAAAACCTTGAAGAAGACTTCCTAGGAAGGAACATCAGTCTAACCATCAGGCAGAAGTGTTGTTTCTGTATTGGTCGTTATTGAATGAGCACATAGATGGAGGCTACTTGAGAAGTTAAACACTTCAGAACTTGATTTTTGCTTTCAACCTCTGATTATAAAAATAAAGATACTCAATTTTAACATGAAGAAATAAACACTTAAACAGCTAACTCAGAAAGGACAGGTTTTATCTCAAAATTCATACCATCATGTTGACTTAAGTTTCTTTACAGCTTCTTCTGTCCTGTGTCCCTTTAGTCCTGGCTACTGGAGTAAAGTCTTAGAGGGGAATTGCTCCAATGACTCTGCTCGATGGTCAAAGATGAAATAACTCAAATACAACTTGGAGTACAACTGGTTTGTAGAGAAGACACAACTCAATCTTCATGTATGCTTCCCAGGACAAATTGCCTGCCCAGCTAGTACCCCAAAAGGCATTTTTAATTGGAAAGAAATCATCCTCTCAATCTGGAATACATTTTCTCACCTAACTCTGTGAGTTTCTAGAATAGTTTCGAATGGAATGCAAATATAAACTAATGCTAAGGCATGTTAACATTCATTGTCACTAAACAACTTACCCATCAAAGGCTTGCAGATCACAGTCCTTAAGTACTGATAGAGCATGTCCTTCATATTCAGTTACTGTGGAAAACAACATTATTCATTATCAGAGTATCAGATAATTCAAGTGTTCTTAAATATTTTAACCTAAGGAACATATAGCCATTTAGTGCAGATTTTAGAAAAAAAAAAATCATTAAATGCATTAAAAGACAGGTTTTACAGTTGCATGAGCTAAAAGGCAAGACACATGAAAACTCAGCTGCGCTCAGAAACATGGCTATGTAGTACATTTAAGTTCAGAGAACTAGGGAAGATGTTTGTTGCATCAGAATGCAAGTTTCAGCATTGATACAGTTCGTAAACTTCAGGAAAATGTGTGCATATCCTCAGTTAGGACTGAATCATTTCACCATCAATCAGATTTAATTGCCTTTGTGTTGGGATAAGCAAACTGGTAAATCAAAAATACGAGGAGTTAAACACAGAAGTATGAAATGAAGCCAAATACCAGTGACAACAGAATACAGCGCAGAGAAGAAGGTGGCACAAGTATACACCAGAGTTCATAGCCTCTGGAGGAAATGAATCTGTCACTCTGCATTGATGTCTCTGTGTTTGCTGATACCCTGTATGGCACTGTAAATGCCAGTGAAGGCAGGATAAACTGGCATACTGCAGATGGCATGAGGCATCATAACTACATTTAGCATTTTTAGGCCAGCTTTGCCAGAAGAGACAACCCAGCTGCAGCCACCCATCAAAGATTTCTGCTGACTGACATGACACTTGCAGATGGATTTTTTGTGTAAGAATGTGCATCATTATATGCAAAATTACATTAATCTTTCATGCTTGTCTGTCCCTGGTGCTGGCATAGTTCAAGGCTTTTCTCCGCTGTTTCTAAACACTGTTAAAATTATTAGTCTTGGTGTCTAAAACAATCATTCCATATCTGTACCTGTTAGAACAATGTTTCTACAGATGTTCAAGGGATGCTTGCAGGAGCTGAAAGCATCCCTGTCTCTTCCTATACATATAATGCATGTGCACATAACTTTGTTTAAGAAGAGCAAAATAAGGGTGACAACATTTTTATACTCCACACTAAACAGCACATAACTTCAAGTATCTCCCAACCAGCATTAGCAAAGATCTAGTGCTTGGTGTTTTGGAAATTCTTAACAAAAAATTACACTTACTTAGGTTATATCAAAGGCAGGAAATTACCACTAAGCTACAGAAATATCTATCACCATAATAGCTTTCAGGAACAATTTACAGAATTTGCTTTCATGCAGAACCTCTTATAGAAGATCAAAACACAATATCGCCCTGATGGGAACTTTCCTTTTATCATTATCTTAACATTTTGGAAAAGAGCACATTGTGCAAAATACCTTGACATTGCTTAATTGTGAAAGAAACTCTTCCCATGAAATCCCACAGTTGGCCACCAAATTACATGCCTTTTTAAATACACATGATGACATTCAGATGGTTAGGAGTAAAGTCTAATTAAAGCAGTATAGTAAATAACACTTACTTTTGTAAAAGGAGACACACTCAGTGGTTTCCTAATATAAGTTATGTTTACTGTTACAAGATTAATTCACTCAAAGAACAAGGACATGAAAATAAAGAGGATTCATGCCTACTGAGAAATCAATTAAACAGTAAAACTAAGGGGATTCCATCTTCTTTGCATCTAGTAGCTTAAATTCCAAAATCACACAAGGCTTAATAGTGGGGATGATTCCAAGAAATTTGAAATTTAATTAAGCGGACAGAGGTACACTGCATCTGTTTTGAAATGCTGTAACAAAAAAAGGTAATGAAAAATTATGTTTCCGGGGAAAAAAAAATGTAATATGAACATATAGTAAAGGAATCAGTTACAAAAAAAATAGAAAAAATACAAGACATACATAAAACGATCATGTCTAAAAAGTTTTCTACTGGCTTGACAACGTCCAGAGGGACATGTAACAGTCATTCTGGTAGCTGGAAAAAAGATGGATGTTGGAATATTTGGTCATGTTCCAATTCAAATGAAAAAAAAAAAAATCAAATGCAAAACAAAATCCCCACACAATACATTTTGGTAAGAAGACAAAAGAGCTTCTGTAATCACTTAGAGAAGGATTCAGATTATACATTTAGCAAAAATACAACCACAAATGCTGTTTGCAACTATTTCTAATGCATAACTGAACCTTTCCTTTTTTCAGGACAATTTGTTCCCAACTTGTAAATTCCAGTATACATTAAGTTTCAGGTGACAGCATTCTGAGAGAAGGGCAGTGACAGTGCCTCATCTGAACAATCACACATACTCCAAAACAGGGTAATACCCTATCTTGTAAAGCCAGTAAGAATCTAAGGTTTCAGCCTTTGCATGCAGAAAAAGCAACTTAAAATTAGTTCCATACTTAAAAAAGTGTGGCGCTTTCATATGACACATACAAATAGGGACTCTTGTGCCAGAGAGTAATGTCAATAGGATTAAAATTACTAATGGTAATAACAGATTAACTGGTGTTGACAATGGATGAAAAAAAAATGTTTACTGCATAGTAGCTTGAGATGAATGTCATTCGTCCAATTCTCAATCACTCTTTTTTCCTTAGTGAATCTGTCCTAAAAACAGGAGTATGGGGAGTGCTGTTTTGTTTGGTCTAAACATCCAGCTCGTGATTGTGCATAAACAGAGGAGACAAAACTAGGAAGAGGAGTGAGACAAACTGGGAATCTGTTGGGGTTACTGTTATTAATTTGTCTTCAGTATGTGTAAGATTTTCCAAGACAGTAATATATTTCTAAAATAATAACTCAAATTATCTCTATTTGCCTGTACTTGTAGTTATCCCAAATAAGGACAAAGCATTTGTTGAACTGTATATTTATAAAAGTCATCATTCTAACAGCCAGATCCCAGCTGCAGCACTCAAGAGTGCCAAACTCTTAAAATCTGGCAAATTAAAGACCAATTTATAAGTATTACTTAGCCTCAGCAAACAGTTAAATGATTGCTTCAGTTTAAATTTGCTAATTCCCACTTTCTACTGCACTAAGCACTTCAGATTTGTTTATCCCACGTAAAAAAAAAACCTAAAAAATAACAAAATGCAACCCATGACTTGAGACCTTCAATATGTATATGTAGAGAGACTAAAGCGCACTATCTTTGGTGAAAAATTTTTAAAAGCCTTTAAATTTTACTAATTAATACATCATTGTACACCACAATAATTCCCATGTTTCAAAAAAGCCGTAACAGCCAGACACATATTCCAACTTCACAAAATCCAGAATAATCATGGAAAGAAAACCCTCTGTTCAGTTTACTTCAGACTTTAATTTGAAAAGGGGACCAGTACATAGGATTTTCACTCAGCATCCTCCACCACCCACTCTACTATGTATTTTAAATATATTTCATTATTTATTTCTCTACTAGCATTTAGGACTCTAATGTAATTTTCTCATTTTGCCTGTAGGAGGAGTGTTAGGCAGCTAATAAAAACAACAGTAATAGTCATTAAACATTTAACTGGCTAAAAAACTTATGTTTATTATCAAAGTTTAAAATAAAAATAATAAAACCCCCTAAGTGTATTCAATTAGTAATCTGGGAAAAAAAATACAAATCAGGTTCATAGCTTATATTAAATTCTATTAATCTAAAAATCTGTTGATACAGATTTGCTTAATAGCTCAGCTTTAGGATTTCAGGTGACATTACATAGCTAAAATTGTCATCTTAAACATGTTAATAATAATAATGCTGTTAACAGAGTCTAATAAGCAAGGTTACCTTTATAGTAAAGATAAAAGAAACATTAACCAGGAGTACAGAATAAAATTTTTAAAAGGTAATTTATTTTAAGTAGTTGCTCAAAGTAAAATAATAACTAATTTAATAACATGACATAGCCAGTCATCTCTTAAGTTCGGCATGACAAAAAAGCTTAATTTTTAAAAACTGTGACCAAACAAGCCTAAATTAAAATTCTAAGAAAAAAGATTAGTCAAAAATCAGTTTACACTATCATCCAGCCCTGCAGGTGACAAATATGCTCATGAGAATCAAAACTTCTGTAAAGATGCTACTATTCCATTATCCATTAAGGAAAGTGTCAGAGTTTTGTGTCCAATTAGGCCCAAAACTGGCTGGTGACAGATGCTCTCCCTCCTTTCTCTCACACACGGAGAAGGAAGAAAAAGAGATAGAGAGGTTTGCAAGTTCAAAAGAATCTAAATTGTATTAATGAAATAGTAATAATAAAACAAAAAGGGAAATAAGAAAATACAGTATATGCAAAACTGTATTTGCTCCCAGGAGAATGTCACCAGCAGTCACTGTGAATATGAAATGGAAAAATCAAGATTCAGCAGTCTATTCAAGGGAATTGTGATAGTATGGATACAAAGTTACTTGCAATGGGAAACAGTAATACAATTTCTTTGTAAATTGATGGGGTTTTGGGGCTAAGTTTGATACCCTGTAAGTTTCCATCTCTTCACAGAAGGGGGCAGAAGTAGTGACCAGAACATTCATATGAAAACTGCTTTAAGAAAATGCATTGTTCTCCTCTTCAATTTCCTGTAAGAAGTCAATCAGATGAAAGAGCCAAAGGACAAAAACAGGACAGAAATCAAATCTGCTGTCGAGAACCTATTGCTAAGCAGAAGCAGGATCACTACTGAAATTGTAACTTCACGTTCTCCATACCTCAAGTTGTGCCTATGAGACACTGGAACAGGTTGCCCAGAGAGGTGGATGCTCCCTTCCTGGAGGTGTTTAAGGCTCCAGGGTGTTTAAGGCTGGATGAGGCATTGAGCAACCTGGTCTAGCAGGAGGTGCCCCTGCCTATGGCAGGGGAATTGGATCTAGATGATCCTTCTGACCCAAACCATTCTATGATTCTATGAGAACTGCCTTTGTCATTACAGAGCTTAATCACTCAATCTTCCAGGTCATCCCTCCAGCTTTGTCAGAATCCAGAAGCAATGTGTCCTTCAGATAACTCCTTCCTTATGATGCTAGGCCAACACATGCACTCAGAAAAGTAAGGACCTGTGTTTATCACAGTGCCAGAACAACTCTTAGCAAGCAAATATAGCATTGCCAGGCATTAAATGCTGGCCTCTTTCTACAAGATGCTTGCTTTAAAAAGTGAAAGTAACATACTACTAGTATTGATACCACAGAGGAAAAATAGGAAGTGCATAACAGAATTACTTATTTCATTAACTAGTGTTCCAGATGCACTACTTGCAGGCAAAGATCAGTAGTAAATTCAAGTAGTCTTGTGTGCTTAAGTACCAGTTTCACAACAGATTAAACAATACTTTTGAAGCAACTTACCTGTGACATCAGTTTTAATGTCAGCAAGCTTGAAAAGAGGTGCAACTTGATCATCATAAACATGAGTGGCTTCTCTTTTGTGGCTGCTTGGATTAACAAACACTTTTAAGGACTTTGGTCTATTCTGAAAGCCTAAAGGAGAATGTAAACCATTTAGGATTACACACAGCCCAGCTATTCTTACAGCTTTAATAATTTTTTAACATTAGAACCATTACAGTACTTTAACGGGGAAAATAAATTGTAGTCTAAAAAGGTCTTGATTTCTTGGATGTGCACTATTTATCTTAAAATTACAGTACTGATTATAGATAATAAACAGTAAACATTAATCACAGTAACCATAACACTAAAGAAACTTGGAAAAGTGTATGTCAAAGCCTCTTTAAACCTTGATGCAGGGGTAGGGAGAATGTGGAGAAGTCACAAGACTGTGAAAAAAAAATTAAGCAAAAAGAGAAGAATTAGAACATGCTCTTTTGGAACTTCATATGAAACTTTCAGAACAGTGTTAGAAGATTCTCTTCATGACCACCTGAATATCAGTTTACTTCTTTAGAAAGGTATTTTATTTGTAGAAATAGGTCTCAGGAGGCATTTAAGAAGAAACAGGGTACACTACTGATGTGGTTTTGTCAGTGACAAAAATTGCCAATGGACACAACAGAAATTATTTATCATTATTAACATTAACTGGATATAACACACCAAACAATGGAGTTTAATGAAAAAACATCCAATAATGGTCAAATTACCAGTGAAACCTCTTTAAAAGCATTTTTTAAATAATCATCCTTTATTCATTCACGTAGATGCTGTTTAAAGAAAATTAAATCTGATTTACTACAGCCTGCAACCGATTTCAGTCTGTCAGCCTTTTGGTGTTCTCCTCACTGGTGTTCTCTCATTGTTTGCTGTGGCTGCTCCATTTGAAACGAACCAGCAGCCTAAAGCAGGAAGGCCAACTGTTCCTCTAGTACTAACAAATGTGCTAATATGCACTAGTTTAAACTTGATCTATCAAGTGAAGCAGTGAACCATGAAGGGTGGTGGGTCAATCAGGGTGTTCTGAAAACAAAGGCTCATAGGGCAGCAGAGACGCTACACTCAGACATACATCTGTGCTGTTTTCAGGTCTCAGCCTCATGAAAATGGGTTTATGTTACAAAAGTTAAGAGCCTGGAATCATGTAATTATTGTATACATTTATAAATACTTTATACTGCAGTAAGAAATTTATACATGAGGAAAACTAATAATACGAGACAGATTTGTTAATGTAACTATGGAGACACCACTGTTAATATTAACTAACCAAAGTTAATGTTTAACATTAATGGTTTAATTAAAACTTCATGCATGAAGTTTCAGACATTCATATCAAATCCCACTGTGAGAGACAGTACTGAGCACTAGATAAAAATAAAATGCACTCCATACACTTTTTTGGTACTTTGGTAACAAAGTTAGAATAAGTTTGGTAACTTATTCTAAAGCACTGTATTCTTATAGTTTACAGAATTTAAGTAAAACTTTCTCAAATCAACTGTTGCTAGAAATAATTCTCAATTTAAAAAAATATAATTGGGTAAGCACTGAGAATTATGCATTTTCTTTACTTTCTGGGGGCTATCATCTCTCAGTAACACTGGGTATTTGCATGCAGAAAGGATGTGAAATTAATTAAACAGCAAATTCCACTGGCAGAATGTGCCCACTTTACCCGCTGTAAGTCCAGTACAAACAGATGCAAATGTATAAACCAAAATCATCTAGAGCCAGGTGTACAATAAGTCTGACATAAGATCAAAAGGGTACTACAGTTTGCTTAAGCTGCCATTTGGGGTCTCCAGGAGCCAATTCAGAGCCAAAACTCTATAGTTACCTACCTGGAGATGGCAGTCGGTGTTTTACATCAGTTTAACAAATATGCAATATACAGAAGATCAGTTTTTCTCAATAAATATCACTGAGCAAGCTCTTCATATCTGGCTGACAGGAATATGAACAGCAGCAACATTATGCAGAAAATAAGAAGTCTTTAAAAAGTGGAAAGATGGCAGTACATGTGCTCGGTCACACAAAGAGCCATTAAGAGCAGCCACAGTTACTAAATACTAAACAACTATATGATATCTGTGTGCTTATTTACATGATTACAAGCTTCATAAAAATTATAGCCTTGTTACTCTGAACAGAAATTGAAAGCAACAGAAGATAATCACTATGAAGAGAATGAGGATGAACAGGAAAAACCATAGAAGAAACATGCATGTCAGACACCAAGTGCATAGTAAAAAAGAAATGGTGTACTTGGCCTTTCAGAAAAAAGTAAAATCTTCATTAGAGCCCATCTCCAGATAAAACTCCAGTTCATATCATCAGTGATAAACTTACTCTTTTTACTATATTTGCATAAAAATCTAAAAACTAGTCAGAGTAAGGTAAACAAATAGAAAAATTGCATTTATTTTCAAAAAGAGATACACATTTACATAAAATTTAACCATTCTGATAAATGAAGGTACATATTTACAGACAGCCATACCCAAACATATAGATGCTCTACTTTGGTAAATCACTTGCTCCAGCCTAGAAGATTAAACCTTGAAGTAAGTAATGCTGCAGTTGATGAAAATTTACTTTGTGATCAGAGAGATTAGAAAAAGATACATACACTAAAATTTGCATGAATTTATAACTTTATCCTGCAGTTTATAAGGAGTCAATATGAGTTCATTAATAAGCACTATTAAGAAAACAAGCTGTCAAAAACTATGAAAATCCATCACTGTTTATAATAGATTCATATCAATGTGCCTTATGAGATTTCAGTTAGTGAGGCAAAGAATGGGTTATCAGTATTTTAAATAGTGATGCTTCATAATGGTGTAATTCAGAACCAAAAGTTCTCTTACTTAAAACATAGCAAACATTGTCAGAAGTTCCCCAGGGGATTCTAGTCTGGACTAAAAATAAAAAATGCTGTTAAATTCTGCCGATTCCTCACTAAGTGCACAAATGCTGCTGCTTTTTTTCTGGATAGAAAGGCAGTTTGAATAACAACTCAATCTCCCAGACCTATAATTACAGGTCTTAATACATACATAAGTAAACTATCTTCCGGGGCTTGTGCATAGGGTTTTATTTCCCCATCTTAGTCCTGATTCTTCCTGAGCTATCAGGAAAGGACAAAAATGTGTGGAGTAGACATCAAGGAAACTCTGTGCAAGATCTGAGCTTATGGAGAAAGGCAGAAGCTGAGGGAAGACCAGAAAGAGCACTGGGATTGAAGAGAATGCTTTTTTCAGGTTAAGGCTTCCAATTACAAAGCTTTTTCTCTGAGTCAAGACAACCTGAGCAGGAGATACTGCAGCTTTTTTTTCTGTGAACATATGGTATCATGGCTCCTGATGGACAGAGGGTAATCTGGGAACAAAACAGACATTTGCTCCTTATGCAAATGCCCCTGCCTTTATGGGTAGCTGGAGATCTGCAAAAATCTTGGCACTTGTGCAGATTTAGATATATATCTTTCAAAAAGGGGCAAGAGAAGGCACTTTCTAATACACATTTTTGTTTGATAAATCCAAAAGCATATTATAAGCAAATAGCATAAGAATGCTCTGATAGCAACTCAGCTTATTTTCTCTAGTATCTGCTTTAGATGAACTTACTTTAGAAGAAGTAAACTGTAAATCACTACTGAAAGTGTTATTACAAACACTGCAGATGTGTAAAATTTGACTTCTATAATCTGGCTCCATAGGAATAATTCAGCTACTGCAAGACGGATTGGTTTTCTTCAGTAATGAGCAAACTCATTTACTACAATATCTAAACAAAAACACATTTTGGAGCTCAGTCAGAGAGTTTGGTTTGGGGTGAGATTTTGTTGGTTTGTCTTTTAAAAATCACAATTATGCTGTATTCAGCATCTTTCCAACACTGGTAGTATTAAATTACAGAGAAAATCCTGAGACTGGCATCAGCCCAGGCAAACACAGATATTTCTGAAACAAAGAGTAGCTACTGTCAAATCCATTCTGTATAACATCAGACAGTAAGAGTCCTACAGAACCTTAAGAGCATTTTCTACCTGTGAATCTAAGCAGAAGAGGAAACCCTCTCCCATTAATCTCTTAAACAATGTACAGGTTTCAAGAGGGAGCTCCTAAACAGTCACTGGGAAGTCTCTAAAGAGTGCCCAGGATAACATCTGTAGGCCCACTAGGTGTGCTGCAATTCCAAGAGAAGACATCAAGAAGTTATTTTATTTCTTTAAGAAACAGAATTCCCAGTGGCCTGTTCAGGAGAATAAAGTAACTTATCCTTAGCAGTTTCCAAAACAATTCCGAAAATAGCATCATTTTGTTTAATTTTTACAGATGCATTCATCAATTATTGTCACTTTCCTGAATTTTAGTCCACTCCATGTAAAACTTCAGTAGAAAACAAACATTCTCCAACAATAATATTCATATCTTAATTTCCACGGATTAAAAAATTTTTCTAGGCTACACTCAACTTTAAATATTGCCAGTAGAAACAAACCTGAAATAATAGCAACCCCATTAAGTACTTACCATTCAAAATTTCCTTTAGATGTCTAAACCACAACTGACAATGATCTTCACTTAAGTTATTTAAATGGACAGCACAGTCTGTTAGTTTATTCCCTTCTTTTTTCAAGCATTTAAAAACTGTGATACCCAGCAAAGTACCACCTTTCTTCTGCCCTGCAAAACGACGACGTTTCACTTTTACTGAAAATACATCTTTCATTTCAATACTCTCCTCTTGATGTTGTGAAACCATACTGGAATCACCTATTGGGGAAAAAAAAGTGTGGGGGAGAGAAAGTGTTATCAGTAAGATTAGGAGTAATACATAAAGAAATATACTGTTACTGCTTCATTTTCACTCATTTACAATATATTGCCTATATTTAAACTTTCTGCATATCATTTGCCAGAGTCACTGGCCTTCTATTTTGCCAACATTATGCTCCCCAGGTTAGGTATCCAGATATACAAATAGCATGAGTTCAAAGAGGTTAGTAAATCCCTTGACACTGAAAAAAAAAGAATAAAACTGAAGACTAAGAACAATAAACCACTTCTTTTGTGTTTGCATTCAGAAAGCAAACTCTTCACTGTTTCTCCTAAACCATGGCAATTGTAGGAGTTGCATTCCCCTAAATCATAGATCAGAAAAGGTGCTATGATACATTAAGTATGTTTTTTCCATCTGATACAACTTCTGCCGTTTGGGTTTAGATTAAAGACATACCAGAAAATAGCAAAATTAAGCAAAAGTAGAAAAATAAGCCAAGCATGTCACCCATTCTACCTTTCATTTTCAAGCTAAAATGTACTTCAGACAGTAAAATAGAAACAGTTTCAAGAAAAACAGTTTCAAAAGTTCTTTTGACAGTTCAAGACACACAGCCCAGGGGAGATTTGTGTCAGGCTGGACTAAGTGAAGCTTCTCTTATCTCAGTACAGTTGTGCACATGGACATGTGGTCAGACACATGTCAAAACTGTTGAAATTTAAAATAACAGGCAGCACTACACTGTCAGAAGTGGTATTTGGACTCCTTTGGATTACATTTCCAGGTACAGCTTGGAGGACCACACAAACTGTAGGAATACTGAATCATGGAAAAGCATCATCCTCGAGTTTTAAGTTGCAGAGGAAATATTGAACTAGCTAGCAGGATTAGGATAGCAAATTTTTTACTAACATTGATAAGAAATCTCTAAAACTGTTCCTCAGCACATGCTATTGTTTCCATCACTTGTTTTTACTGAAAATTAAATCAATCATCACAAATACAGAAAATAAATTATAAAACAATTCAAATAAAGAAATTTTAATCATGAGCTACATTTTTAAAATACTTCTAGTATGTGGTAAAACCCAAGTTTATTTTTAAAATAAAGTCAATGTTGGATAAGACACTTCAGTTCTAAACTTCCAAAAACCCATTGGTTTGTTAGTATCATATCGGTTATTGCTTGCTGTTTCAGGACATTAACTGTCCTCTCACATTACTTAGAAAGATATCAGGCACCATCTGTTCCTGCACAAGATTTAAGTATACATCTATTAGATATCATGTTATTTATTTAATTCAGTACCCACTTCCCATTGTTGCACCTTTAAAGAAAAAAAAAAAAAAAGAAAGAAAAAAAAGTAAATTTAATTACAAGGAATAAAGATAATCTCTTCTAACAGGCTGCTCTGTCATCATGAAAGCAGAGAGGGAACCTGTATAAAGTAGGTTGTAGGCATTAGGAAGAGTAAAACTAACAGCACTTAACATTTAACAAAGATCTGACAAAAACAGAATATATGGCACTTAAGAAAAAAATCGCAATAAGCCAAGGGCTTGTCTAAATCAATCTCAGCACATCTGTCTGATGTAGAGCGTAAACAGGATTAGAGTTGGATTTATCTGCTTGACGCTAATTGTACTCACAGTTTCTGCACATGTCCACTTTTTTTTTTGCTTCCAAATACACCAAAAAAAAAAAAAAAGCCTGCCTGGATTTATGAATTTCTAGGAAGTTTTATGCCCTTATTTATCCTCTCACTGATTTCAAGCAATGAGACTACCCTACATTTCCGTATTTATGGCAGTCTAATCTCTGATTTAATAAAATAATTATGCCTAAATATGCCACACTGAGCTAAACCAAAGGGTGAGGGACTAATACACATGAATACAGTTTATTTATAAATAGCAAACCAAACAATACTTAAGAGTGTTAAAGAAGGCTTTCAGCAAATAGATTATCACACAAGTTCACAGCAAAATTGATGAAAACATACACAAATTTAAAAAGCAGTACTACTGAAAAATAGTTTCCAAAGAGAACAGTGTTATTAGAATACAAGCACCAATACTACAAGAACAAAACACTAGGCTGTTTTTCTAAATGTTGGGCCTCTATGGTACAAGTTGTACTTGACGACTTAATTTTTGTAACGAGTATCTGGAGTACATGGAAACCAGTATAATATGATAATGCCTAATGCGTCTAAACCAGCAACTATGAACTCATTAAGCTTATTTTTTCCTTCCTGTAGTTTGCAAACACTAAGTAGCATCCAACAGATTTATCAAACCTCTACAGTTTTCAGTTACAACTTTGATTAGAGACTGGCACCAAAAAATATAAAGGAGCAACTAAGATGATTCTTGACAGAGAAGCTAAGAATCACTGTAAAGCTCATCAAACAAGAGGCAGAAGAAGTATTTTGAGAGCACCTGGATTTCCAAGTTTTTTATTCCAAAAGACGGGTCATGTGACACCTTTGGCAGAATTTGATTCTGTGCCACTTAGTCACTGCAGACAGAGGATGCAAAATTGCACATTCTACAAGCTAAGAGTATCAAGTAGAAAGCTGAGAAGAACGTACAGCAAGGGACAAGTTGGAGAGGAGCTATTTTTACTTCAAAAGGTATATTTGTGCTTCTCTAGTCCCTTTAAAGTGTTGCTGTAAGAGAAGCATAATGAAACCAAGGTCCTAGTC
The DNA here is from genome assembly GCA_013400935.1 of Turnix velox. NCBI lineage: Eukaryota > Metazoa > Chordata > Aves > Charadriiformes > Turnicidae > Turnix > Turnix velox. The sequence goes on from VZTY01032685.1 coordinate 210,668, forward strand.
TAGAAAAACATTTCTCAGACTTTATATGATGATCTCCTTGGGTGCATCAAAGAGTCCAGAAAACAATACAAAGTACTGAAGAGATACATCTCTTTCCTCTGGAGTTAGAGAGTAAAAGCAGGGTGTAGCTACCTCTATGCTTTAACAGCAGCCATTCACTTGCAGCAACAGCTGTACTCCTGCAGGGTAGAAAACTGAGCTTAAAAACATCTGTCAGGAATACAATCAATTTTCATTCTCCTTCTACAGAGAATCTGAGGGTGAAGGGGTGTGTTTTGCCAAACCAGTGCAATCCCTCTTCCAATACAGGCACCTACCCTGCCTCACCTGTGGACTGTGGAGTCCAGCCCTTTTCCTTATGTCTGGCACTTGGCAAAACCAAGATGAGGCTGTTCAACTTTCTCAAGTAACATAGATCATCCACTTTACTTTTAGGCTTTCTGCTGCCACGAATTTCTGACAAGTTATTTAATGTGATTAGTTCAACATAAGTCCTGCAAAAACAGAGGTACTTCAGAGTCATAATGCATACTGTCTGTACCTACTCATGTTATGTCATAATCATGACAATTACTTCTGTCATTCCAGAAAATGAGGGGAAATCAAAATAGTCTCTTATGGCCATCTGACATCACCAAGTTTTATTAACTACAAACTAATAATTAGTTCTACTTGGAATCTGACAAGTACAAGATTTTCTTCAGCCTCAAATACAGATGCACAAACCACCCATAGTGTCAAACATTTAAAGAACTCTACATGCTTCAAATATCAGAATTTAGGTCTCCTCTAGAGAAGATTTCCAAGCCAATATTTTCTTCAGGAAAAAAGAACAGACAAATCCCATTTCAAACAAAGGATAATTTCCTTCCATAAGCTGTTGGTAATTCCCATCTAAGCAATTAATGAAGCAGAGCTATTGGCTGTTAGCTCACCCATGAACTTCCCATCGATTAACAGCTACACATTTGGCTTTATCCTCATTGATCTTTGGTCTATTTTCTTCAGGAGCTTTCTTCATAAACTCAGCCATCCATTGTATCATTCTTTCTGCACCTTAGGGTAAGAGGTGGCAACAGCACCACCAGAATCCCCTGCCAAGTATAAAAACCCTTTCCTCACCCCAAAGCTCTTCAGCTCAATTGCCACACATAGAAGAAGGAAGAATGTAAACTACATCACTTTTCCTGCAGGGATGAATGAATCCTGTTTTGTTCATGTATGCCACACTTGTAACAGGCTTAAAAGCAACAAGAAACCCCACAGAATTTTGTTAGATGATCTTTATAGCATATATAAAGGGTTTCTGTCCTTGTTCTTAATAGAACTATTCCTATTTCTCCAAGTTTGTAAAATATTTTGATACATAAAGTATGTATATGTGTATAGTACAAAAATTATTTAGAGTGTGACAAAAAATTTAATATGTGCTCATTCAATTGTTCAATAGACAGATTACCCTCTAATATAATGGGAAAGCTTACAAAATGCAACACTCAAAAGCTTTCTGGTATTACAATTATTGTTATGAGATGGAATAGACTGCACTTGCAGTGATGCATAATCCTGTGACTGAGAAAATAACCTTGTCAGACTTTCATCAAATTTGAAATTTTGCTTATAGTTTAACACTAGGACAAAGCTCTTGCAGATTTGATACCAATATGATGTGACACAACTGAACCAAACCTTAATTTCACTCACAGTAAGAAATCACAGGATTAAGTAGCACTGTGCAGTCTTTTAGAAAAGTTTATTGCTTCCAGATGGATGCAAGTTTCCTTTCAGCACTGATTGTATCTTCTGTACACAGGGTGCCAATGTTGCTATAAATATAGACAAAAGCAGTTATAAAGATAAATTATTAAAATATTGACATAAACAGGCTCATGCAGTACTGCCTCTCTCCACAAAGGGCATCTGCATTAGGGCAATGTGCCCACCACAAATGTTCAATATAAAAGCACGCACGTCCTTTTTAGAAATTAGAGCTGGTAGACGAACAAGCATAAACTTACAAGGTATCCATAAAATGACTTCTAATTCAAACGGCGTGCTCTTTGCCCCATGTTGTGTAGTGCCATGTGTTTCACTGCATGGTGCATACTATCAAGATGTCCACCTGTGCCCATGAATCTGCACAGCCAGAGAAGGATACTCTTCCTTCATTTAGCAGCAGAACTGTTGAATACAAGCTTATGTTGAAAAAAAAAAACCTGCAAATAATTAGTGTCTTTAACCTAATTTAAATTTTAAACCATGGACCCAAGGTGCTGGCAAAGCGTATCAACAGCTCTACAATGTATTTTCCAGATTAAAAAGAAAAATCATTCTGGGGAATATCTGACTAGACTGTAAGAAAATTATATATAATGCTACTTTGGAAATCAATATAAACTCAAAAATTACCTAGTGAAGACAGTATTTTGAGTTGGTTTAATGTCTGATGTTGTTAAGCAGGTCAGGAATTGCAAGAACAAGTGGTAGTGTGTCATTAAAATACATTATTTGAAATTTTCATGTGGTTGTCAAATATCAAAAGATTGTCTTAGTTTTGGTTTGTGCAATAACCAGTGCATAAAATAGAATAATTTAATACATTTTAAAGAACATAAAGAATCCATAAAATGCTTTGTGAATAAAATTTTAGCATTAAGTACCATGATATTAAAAATTATCTATTGGCATAAAAATATCCTTCACCTTTACACTCAACTACATTAGTATACTCAGTTCAGCACAGAAATCCACTTAGTTTCTGATAGACACATCAACTGCTTCAAAACAGTGCCATTAGTAAAAAAAAAATAGCAACAAAAATCCCACCCTTGATGTTTTTCATTATGTTTTTCATCCCTGCCTGCTCCAGCAGTGCACTATGTTTTGCAGATTCCTTGACATCTCTTAATGTATTCCTCTTAAATCCAACACGATAACTGTAGCTACATACCACATTTATGTATCGATTCCTATTTACAGCCTATTCCAAATCCTAGTACTAAGTAGTACAAAAATCAAACAGAAAGATCACTGAACAACAACAAACAGTTTCAGAAGAGTTTTCAGTCTTGGAGAAATGCATGTCAATTCAAACCTCTCACAATACATATAAATTTATACTGCTCTGAACTTTCAAATGTTAGCATTCCACCAAATGGTATACACATACAACCACCAAGAGGTTGATGTAAATATTTTACTTTAAGATCTTTATTCACAGCATAAAGATCCTGCATATGGTTGCAGGATAAGACACTCATGCAACTAACAGTGATGCACCTTCACACTGTCTCCAACAGGCACTGGCACAGTATTTGCATTACTATTACCTTTTTGTCTAAATTTTCCTCTTTCACAATACCAAATTTAGCTCCTGCTCATTAAAAGCAATTTTAATTTACCTGAGTTTCTACACAAATGCAGCCACACATTACAAATCAGGCAATAATCTCTGACAGCCTTAAAATGGACAGGGCAAGGAAATTATCAGCACTTGTGTACAAGCAATTATTACAATAGATATTTAGGCACACATATCTTTAAGTTGTGGACATAAAGAATGGATGTTTTACATCTTCTATCTTGTGAACATCAGAAAGAGATTTAAGGAAAAATTCCATCTAAGCATGTTGAAGTTTCACTTGTTCCTAATCACAAGGTTGATGGAAGTAATTACTCCTCTGGATTGGTTTGTAATGGTTCCTTTTCAGTCTCATACCATATACCAATTTACCTATAGTATTTGGAATTTAACTTCCTTTCTCCACAACAAAAACCCCCGACATAACAGCAATAATAAACATACATTGAGCAATATTTTCAATGGCTAAGAAATAAAAGGTTCACTACAGGCTGCTAACATATTGTAATTCTTTACAACATGGACTAAAATTAATCTCTGGTATTTTATCAAAGAACAAACATATCAATCCACTAATAAAAATAAGTACCTTTTAGATGGAAGGCTAGGCAAATTGAAGTTCAAATTCCACTAACAAAGCTTGCTTAGTAAAGCAATTATGATCATTATGGATTAATATGCATGTGTGCTTTTAAGTAAAATATCATCTAAATATAATTTAACAGGTTTCTGGTGCGCAAGACCAGCAGTACCAGATCAGAGCAAGTGTCCATCTGTCTCGGTATCTTATGTCAAACCATAGGCAGATGCTAAGAGAAGAGAAGGAATACCGCAAGCATTTATTCTGTTTTCCACTAATACTTTCCCACTCCCCACCTGCTTTCCTTCTCCAGCTTCCTTCTCCAGCTATATCCATAACATTTTTTAGCATTAACAGTATCTCTTGTCAGCAAGTTCAGCAGTTCTCTTACTTTCCTTTTGTTTTGAGTCTGCCTCTTCTTAGCCCTTTTTAGATGCACCATATTTCTTATGTCAGAAGATAGAATGCCATCTATTCTCTCCAGGCACCATTTCAACTGCTTCCTTGACAATAAAAACAAACAAACAAAAAAAAAAACCCCAAACAAACAAACAAAAAAAACCCACTCTGGTCCGTCACTCTAATCCAGGTGCTGCTCCTTACAATTAATCATTGTCAGGCCTTGAACCTTCTCTGGTCCCATATCATCTTTGCTGAGAATATCAGAACTACACACACTATTTCAGATGTGGTTAAATAACAAATACAAACATCTGGTTTAGTCTCTATTTTTTTTCTAATAATCTGTAACATCATAATCCTTAAATCTACACTATTCCAGTTTGAAGTCATTATCCTTTGTCCTCTTGCTCCACTCCCTGATGAAGAGTCTCTCCCCAGCTTACCTGTAGGCCCCCTTCAGGTACTGGTGGGTTCTTCTAAGGCCTTGTCCTCTCCAGGCTGAGCAGCCCCAACTTTCTCAGCCTGTCCTTGTAGGAGACATGCTCCAGCAGTTTGATCATCCTTGTGGCCTGCCCAGGACTCAATCCAACAGATCTATGTCCTTCTGATGTTGGGAGACCCAAATTAAGAACAAAGGTTGGGAATATATGAATGTAGGTTAAGAATGGTCTAGCTACAGCTCCTGATCTTGATCCCAAGCTGATGGCATCCAGATAAGAAATCAATTCCATACTACTAAGCTTAATTCTGTCAACTATTATACTCACAGTCCCATTGCCTAGTTAAATCTGTTAAATGCCCAAGTCTTTGAAGCTGTGCTACGGGACAGCCTTTGAATGCTCTTCCACTCCTATTTTAAATGTCCCCAAACAAATTCAGTCAGCATTTCTGCTTTTCTGTGTTCATTCCTCAACAAATGTAAGTGCAAGAAAAAAAAAGCAGCCTTTTTTTTGTTTTGTTTGTAGTACAGTAAAAAAAAAGGGAAAGAAAACTACAAACATATCAGGTACTCTCTTTTTTCTTCTCCTAAGCGTTATTTTCTAAAGCACTCAAAGTTATTATTATTCCTCCATCACATAATAAATATGGAACAGAAAAGGATTTGGAGAATATTCTTAGTTTAATTACAGCCTTGTTTAATGTGTGTGTTGTAGTCAAGAGATCAAGGAAGAGTAGATTGCACATTAAATATTCAGAAGCACTCTTTTTCCTTTAATAATATCAAGTTAAAAATAGACATCTTTAGACAACTTTCTACTGATTATTGTAACGTACCAGTATATCTGGAATGTGTCAACTGCAGAATTTCCAAAGAGAAACCACAAATCTGTTCAAAGCTTGACACCAACATGAGTTACAACCACCTATAGCCTTCTATTACTATTCACTGGCATTATAATAATTTTGATCCCTAACTAATTACCACACTCCCAGTTACACTACGAAGATGTGATAGAGCAGGCCTTTGGGAAGTCTAAAACCTTACAAGTATAAAATCTTTCCTTTCCTATCTCAATTGAGCTGTCTGACAGTGTCCAAGATGACCTGCCACAAAAAGAAAAGCAGGGAGAAGCCTTGGACTAGAATAATCTCATTTCAAACCATCTTCAGAACAGTCAAAAGGTTAGCCCAGCAAAGATGTGACGTTTTCATAAAGTCAGCAATTTTTTGCTATTTACTTTTAGCAATTTGTTTACAAGAATTTTCACGTAAATTAGAATAACTTTTATGAGTTTCTTAAATCCATTTACCTGCAACATTATTTCTAAGTGAGAATCCTAATGCTATTTCTCCTATAGTGTACTAAAACAATACAGAAAAATATAAATGTAAAGATTATATTTAAATATCTTTTAAACAGGGCATTTTAATACATTAAAGTGGAGCATCCCATTACTCAAACTCCACAAAGCACAGGCAAAACAGCATTATATTTAGTTGTAAGTACTTATTGCTTCTGCCCTTAACTTGATCATTTTTAGGTCAGATTTTGTTTTTCCAAGACTGCCTGCACTGTGTAAAGATCTGTTTCCAGGATACATATCATTGTGCAGTACATAACATCTGTTGCTTTGCATTTTTGGAGCTCTACAAAGCATACTTTCCTATATTCACTTGAGTGTATGGACTGACAGAAGAGATTTATTGTTACAGTTCAAATAAACACACAACTACAACAATTACTCTGCACTAAAAAGCATTTAACTATCCACCATCTTACACAGCCAAATAAACAAGAGCCAGGAAATTTAGAGTTCGGCACCAAATTATGTTCATTAAAAGATTACTTTAAAATTGCAACACACAGGCAAGAAACAGCTACATTCTAGATTAGAGAACAGAGAGGTAAAGCAATTAGTAAACACTTTTTTAGCTCAAGAGATATAATATACTCTTACATCTACAAGAATACAGGAGAGGGAGGAAGTTGTACCAGATCATATGCAAGAAGAAGAATTTTTTTTCTCCAAACTCATTACATGGCTCACATGAAAATTCAGACCTATTATTTCTTTTTAAAAAAACATAAATCATAGAATCACAGAATAGTTCGGGTTGGAAGGGACCTTAAAGATCATCGAGTTCCAACCCCCTGACATAGGCAGGGACACCTCCCACTACATCAGGGTGCTCAGTGCCTTGTCTAGCCTGGCCTTTAAACACCTCTAGGGAGGGGGCATCCACAATCTGTCAGGGCAACTTGTTCCAGTATATCACTACCCTTACCGTAAAGAATTTCTTTTTTAGTGTCTGTTGCCACTAAAAGACAATGAGAGCAAACAGTAGCCTCTATAGTACTAGTAAAGAAAAACTAATCATTCCCTGGAACAAAACACTGATGGTGGATATGGAACAGAATTTTTAATTATTATACAAGTTATCCTGGGATCACAAGAATAATTTGTGATCCCCTCTGGTTTCTGAGCTCTATTTTTACAAAAATTAAGCACTGTGGCTTGCAATCATTCCATATGCTCTGGCTTACGATCCCATTACAAAACTCCAAATTAAAAGGTTATGACTTTCCTGACAGTTAATGTGCCATATGAGCAACAGAATTTCTATTGTGTCCAGAACTCCACTTAGATAGCTACACTTGGAAAGTGGTACCTACGTTGGTATCACTGTCCAGAGGATCTCCATTTCAATATAAGTGGGATGGGTTCCTAAGCAGCAGGAGAGGAGTTGCAAAACTTCTTTCCTAGTCAAGCATTTGGAGAAATATTTAGTATATGCAAGTATTTATGAGACCATCTAGACAGTTGTAAGGAGGAAGCTCTAATAGCTACCAAAGTATCAGATTAAAAAAAAATTAAATCACTAAATGGTATTTTGAAAGGTTAATTTATTAACTTTACAGTTGCACTCAACTCTGTAGTATGTTAGAGAACAGAGAAACCCAATTAACTCAAACATTGACAGTTAATGTCTATGAGACAGGAATCAATTTAGAAAAGGATCTTGGTATAATGCAATTCTATAGCAGTCCCAGTAGTAAATGACGAAAAGGTCACATTTTGAAAGGAAACAGCAGATACCACCACAAAACTAGCAGATGTTCCTAAAGGATCATCTGTACAAAAACATAAGCATATGTGAGAGAAATCCAACACTATCACAAAATCAGTTGGTGTCTAACATAATAGCAGTTCCTTATGGCAATATGGGAATACGTGTATCACATACTCAACACATTATGGGGTTTTGTCTGCACATACTGATACAACATAAGTTATAAAAAACAGGACCACTGATGTCCTAGAAAGGAAAACATTAGTTCCACAACCCACTAATGTTAAGGTACACAGATACAATTTGATTCTTCACATTCATGTTATTGGATTTTCAGACATTTAAGCTGCATAAATTGTCTAAGGAGGATTAAAATATTTTTAGAGTCTTAAGTGTAAAGAATTAAAAGCTATATTTAAATGAAACAGCAAACATAAAGGGATTCCTTCAATTCCTATTTGAGGGGGTTTTTTTTGCAGAATTGCAACAGCATCTATTATTTACCTGCTGCTTTTGTAACACACACAGTTAACAAGTAAGAAAACTACAATGAAAGGAAATTTCTTTATCTAAGCTTTGTTTGTTTTGACTCCAACAAGAGCAGATGACAGACTCCCCTACTTTATATTTTATAACTGTAAAATAAAGATAGAAATGCCTTAATCTGAGCATGTCTTTTGTCAAGATAAAAAATAAGAAAATGCAAAAGAATGTCATATACTGAATTTGAATTTGCCTATTGCCATGACCAGTTACAACTATGGAAGCAAGCCTTTACGGATTTACCATAGCAGAAGACCCAATGAGGCTCCATGATCCTCAACAGGATCTCACACAAGGTACTACTGAACCACATTCTACACCATCCAAGGGGAGAAACAGACACAGAAAATGGGCAGCAGTCTCAGCTTCCAAGTGGCCAAGGTATTCATCAGGTTTGTTTCCTGCAGATGTTATAAAAATAAATTAGGAAAGGATTTCAGGAATGATGAAGCTTCTTGAATGTTTAGAGAGAACTGCTGCTAACTGGAAGGAATTGCATGAAAGAAACCATGCATTTCCCAATAAGTTACACTCAAATTTGAGAAAAGTTGGCAAAGACTCATGCAGCAGAAAAGACATAAAGTTGCAGAATAAGAGGGTACAAATTCAGGGACGATATGGTAAAAAGACAAGCCAATAAAAATTACAATAGAAAAATAGAAAAAATTACAAAAGAAAGAGGGTGAAAAAAAATAGTGCTTTTAAAAGGCTGAAGAACAGGATAATCAGAAACCGAAATACCAGATTTAGGCTTAGATAAGGGATTTGCCTTCATACTGGTTTCAACAATTTAAAAATAATATTAACTTACACTAAGTAAGGGCCTCTTAGTCCTGTAGAACTATCAAACCTATGAAAATAGCACTAGCACAGACAAAGATACTTCTGGATTCTTTCCATCATGGTGTATAAGCAAGACCAGCAATTTACTCTATTCAACTCTTTTGCCTATGAACAGGAAATTCATGGAAGTTTGATAATTATTTTTGTTTTTAAATAAACTCACACCCCACTTCTTTTTAACTCACCACTTAATTATATCTCTGCTGACTTTTTAAAGATTTCCCTACCCTGTATCACACATACCTCATGAACTACAGCATCACCCTGCATGTCTTCCTGTCTGCCCAGCAACAGCTTTGGTTTCCCCTCTATTCGCTAATACTCCTCTCCATAGCACCCACAAATCCCTCCCGTATGGCACTTCACCAAACTCCTTAATATACCAGCTCACCCTCTTTATTGCTCCTTAATTCCAACCTATCTTTCTTCCATCAGCCTGTTCTGCAGCCAGAAACCAGCACCAGCTACGTCTGGCCTGTTGCTGGTGTGCCAACTGCCTGATGATGCAGAACAGGGCAAGCACCCAGCCAGCCACTGTCCCTTTCTTGCCAGGCAGAGGAGATGAATAAAGCAGAGCATCACCTTATATAGTATTCTATGGCAAGATGAAATTGTTACATAGTATAACAGGAAAAAATTATGAAAAAAAGAAAACCAAACACAAGCCCAATCACAAAATCATAACCCAGCACCTTTAGGCAAGTCTAAAACTCACCACTTTATGCCCCAAAAGAGCTTTAATATAACAACAATCACAATAGAAAGAGTTTTGTATTAAAAAGAAAAGGGCATGAAGAAAAGCTACTACATTGCGTGAAAGCTAAATAAATTTGGTTATTTCAAACTCCAGTAGTTCCTTAGAACTCACTCACATACACATGCAGCTTAACATGGATGTAAACCCAAACACATGCCAATAGAATTTGCAAGACCCAGGATATAAACTTACTCTCTGGAACAAAGATTTAAACATCTGATCTCTCTCTTTGGAGGCAGAAAATTGAAGTACATCCAAAAGCCACCCAGCCTAGGGTATGCTAAACCCTTTTAACATAAGCAGAGAGAAGCATAAAGATGTGAAATACAAGAAAACCACCACCAGAAAGCATTATATGTTGTAAATCATTCCACAAAATCATAGCCAGGAACTGATCTGCTGGAAAAAGATAAAAGACACAGAGAGAATCAAAGTATTATTTCTACAAGTCACCTGAAATAAAGGACAAATTTTAAGAGAACTTTAATTAGTACACTCCATTTCCTTAAATATTTTTAATTTTTCACCAAAATATCTAAATCCATACTTTTGGCATTTCATGTAGCATCTATCTAAAAGGCATTAATTTTATAGACTTCCTGGAAAATATTGTGTCTTACAAGTTCAAAGACCACAAGAATGTTTCAATCTGCAAGGTTTCTTCCTTCAATTTACATCTTAAAGCCATACATCATACAGTTCACTCTAAGTTACACTGCCTCTTATTTATTTGTATGACTCTTTGATAAAAATAAATACATATTCAGACAATAGGACCATATTATTTTTATGTCCCTTCCTTAAAAAAAGTTTTCCTATTTGATAATATATGTCCTCTACACATCAGAAGTTGAATCAGATCAGATCTTTGAATGTGATCAATGTGGAACTTCAGCAATACGCATTTTGTACCAGCCAGTTCCTATTTCCATTATTCCTGACTGACCGATAGACTGACAGATGTCTTACTTTAGAGATCCCAAACAGACTATTGGTATCTATTTCAGCCACATCTGTTCCTAAATAGCCTTGGCAGCAGGCCACTATGCACTCGGAATTAATTTTAAGTCCTTTATTGCTAACTCTTTCACTGTTGCAATACATCAGGGCTTGTTTTTTTTTTTTTTCTTATTGCTGCACTTGCATAGAATATTTATAAATCTGTATTTTAGATTAGTATCAACAAGAACTATAGTACTTTGTATATATGAATAGCAGACTTAACACATTCATTTTTACTTCATTATGAAAATACATCAATACATTAACCTCTAGATTGATCCAGATATCATACTTTTTTAATTGATCAATTGATTTAGAATATTATGTTTAAAATATTTATGATATTTAAAAAGCAAGTTTTATCCAAATTATTATTATCCAAACAACCCAACCTACAACAAACTGCCAGTCTGAGAGAACAAACTCATATACCTTTCAATCAAATACAATCCACATGCAAGAAACTACACATGTAAAAAGAAACTACATATATTTAAAGTTTTTCATAATAACAAAAGCCTCCAGACTTCACCTACAAGTAAAACGCTGAGAAAACACCAGCCTTGTTCTATTTCCCATTTGCCAGAAATCTGATGAAAAACTATAATTACTGTAATTGGGAAAGTCTGTGATGATCTTTAAAAAGAAGTCGAAGCCTTAAAAAAAAGCCTTTATTCCTGAAAACAGGAATAAAGTTTTCATTCAAAAATAAACAAACAAACCTTACTGGAAGAAAAGTATAAAGAAGACTGAATCGGCACTATTTGTACTGAAGCAAATGATTCCCACACCCACTGCTGCTAATCCTCCACATTTCCTTACATTTTAAACTTTAGACACACAAAGGAAAAAAAATAAAAAAAACACCACTCTGTGCATTTGTCCTTAAATTTAGAGGACTTTTTTTTCCATCACTCTATCTTCTGGAAACTTCTAAAAATCACATAGGATTTTCAGATCTGTACTAAAGGTAACTTTCTCTGCTACAGTTTTGAAGCAGCATCCAAAAGGAGAAGCTCTGCTTAGAGCTGCATTATTAGTAGAAATGTTGTTTTTTTCTTAATTTGAGTGATTTTTACAGCACAGGAAAAGCACGGAAAAAGAAGCCAGTGGAGAAAAAAACCCCTAGCAACTAATGTTTCTGAGCTCCACTTCTCATTGCAACACTGGGTGCATTGTTAAAAGTCAGCAACCAGTGACAGGCCAGAGAGTACCCAGCTTCAGAGAGAATAAAAGGCTGAGCTGAGCTGCACACCTGAGCTTTAACTGCAGTGTTTTGGGGGGGCAGCTGAGTCATACCTGACACTGCCCACATCCCCACCAAGCAAGTTTGCTCCCTAAGGCTCCACATCCTTCACAGGCCTGAATTCTGCCCAAAGTTTTGTCATTAATAGAGAACATGCAGTGTTCATAATGGGTCATAGTTATCTGAGAGGAGAGAGGAAGCTGCTGGGGAGCAGATTATGAGGTCTGGAGAGCGAACAACAAAGGAGGCCACCAAAAATCCTCCATGAACACCAACAGAAAAAACCTCAAGGAGCTGGAAGCTGCCGAAATAAGAGGGAGTGTAAAGAAGGAAGTCTGCCTGATAACCACACTGTCAAAAGCTCCATAGAACAGTGCAGTGGGGCAGAACTACACATACTCAAGTGTGACATGATCAAGCCCAGGCACGGTACACATCATTTGCCAGGAAACTTTTAGCTGGAGCTTTAGGGGAGGTTCAGGAGTTTCGGAGAAGTGACGGAACCAAGGCTGCATAAGCTACCACAGATTGTAAGAACATGAGATAACAACAGAATGACAAATGACAACTTCAGCAAGTCAGGAATACTTTTGGGGAATTAATGGGGCTGGGAGGTCATCAAAAAGGGGAAAAAATTACTACCTGGGAATTCTTTGACTTGACAGACTAGAGTGACTGTCACAGAAGAAAGGTCTTTTCCTAAAACAGGAAACCATCCTGACCTACCATATCCAAGGAAGGAAAAAACAGATAAGACCTTTGTTAAATTCATCCCTGTGAGAGGCATACACAGTGAATTTTTCAGCTCATCTGACAGGTACACACAAAGCCACACTGGCCCAAAGGAAGAGATCACAAGTATCCTTCTGAATGCTGCTTTGGTAGACTGTTGTTGTCCCATCACAAAGTATCCACAAAGACAGAAAAGTCTCAGAAACTATACAAAATTATTTTTTTCTCAAAGACAGCTTGGAACAGCTACAGATGACATAATGGTGGCATCTATACAATCAGGAACTGAAAAGCTCTTTCTCTTCAGTGTCAGTACCTTACATTTAAGAATTTGGAAATTCTACAGTAAAAGCTCATAGCCCAACACAGACTTCAGGAAAAAAAACAGAATTTGGGTAACATCACCTGTTTTCCACTGAAGTTAGTAAAGAAGAACATAAAGAGCTTCTCAGAAATCAAAACATTTAGCAGATCAGTACTACACAGTACATTTCTGTACATTATTCATCTCTGCTACATTGGCATGGATGAATAATTATTGTCATGTAATACATGCACCGTAAAAGCCCCAAATGCTGATAAAATTGACACCATCTTGTCAGTGCTGCTTTCTCCATAAGACTCCTGAAGTTCTGACATCTGTGATATGCCTGAGATTAAGCACTCCATACTTTATTACCTCACAGGAACTAAAAAAAAATTCCCAATCTTTGTATAAGTAATAAAAGGATGAAAAGCAGCAACATAAGGGGGTGGGTTTTTTCTAGGAAAAGAAAAAAAAATTATAAAGGAAAAATTACTCAGAATATACTCCCGCAGCTTGACACATGAAGCAATACATACTGAAAATTAATTCTTCCTGCCTCTACCTTAAAATCCTTCACAAATAACAATTAAAACAAAACCATGGACTCTAGTTCCTGATATATGACAATTCAAGCTACACTGAAGTAGCCAGAACATAAAGAGGCAATCAAAATAGAGCACTGAACACAGGGCTAAATAATTAATAAATCACACTTCAGATCATATACAGCAAGAACCGCCGTTAATCCCAAAAGGGAAGGAAAGGAGGTGACAGCCCTGTTTAACACCGTTACTACGCGTAGCTCAACTGACTCGACCAGAAGGAAGGGCTGTACACACATCCCTGCAGCCATCACTCAAACAGTTACACTGCTTAGAGGGTAAAAGTCAATAACTGTGTGGCATCATGTTAATTTCATTGCAGTAGGTCTGGTATCCCAAAATGGGTACATGAAAGGAAGCATGACTTCAGCTGTGAGCATCTGAGCATTTCTCAGCAGCAACACTGGAGTAACAGGCTTCCACACCACCCTCCAGCCTTTGCAACACCCAGGCTACCCTGAAGAGGAACAGATTATCCTCACACAGAAGTACTGGTATGTGGAAGAAACTGTATTACTCTGTATGCTTAGTTTACAGGCATTGGGTCACACCCATGGGAAGTTTAAATTTCTGTCCGAGATAATACTAACATAAAACTGGTATTTTAGGCCCAGGCAAGTTAACTGTGCCATACCAGAAGGCAATCACACTGCCTGGAAACCTCTGCATTCCTGAATGCAACTTTGATTTCTCCTTCCTATGTACCTTCCTACAGTACGCGACCACTTTTCAGTGTGCATGCTTAGTTTGGAAACTAAGTGCAGAAGCATTTATTTTCTTCTAAAACTTCTGTGTTTAGTATTTTGCTTGTTCCAAACTTTTATAAGAGTCCTTTCTCACAGGGTGAGAAAGCTTTCTCAGAAGGGCACAGAACCAGAACAAGCTGCCACAGAAGCCTTGCCACAGGGGCCGGGGCAGGTTTCACACTGCCATACCCCCCCCTGCACACACTGCAGTTCATCTACCTGTCACAGAGGTTAAGCCCAAGAAAGCTGATGCAGCAGAAACAAAACCAAAGCCTCTTAAAGCCCCGCCTGGGGCTAAGAAGCCATAAAACCACCATCCCTTACATTTTGTCCTTCTCCTATCACCTGCCAAGAAGGTTCTTTATCTCTTTGGAATTAGGGTCGGCCCAGACACGAGGCACTCACTGCCACATGAGCTACTTAATTACCACTTTTTTTTCAATCACCAACATATCCTTGAGGGGAAATGCCCCTGACTTACTAGTGTGCCACAGCCCTGTTTCAAGACGACTACCACTCGCCTTGCCCAGCGGGGCACATACTGCAGCTCGCTTTCCCCTAACAGCGCAGCCCCGCCCGCCTCCACTTCAGCATCCCCCGCCCCGGCCCGGCCCACCTGTGGGGCTCTCGGGCAGGATGGGGCTCCAGCGGAGCCGTCGGGAGCTCAGCACCACGTCGTAGCTCCTCTTGCTGATCTCGAAGATGCCCCTGAGGAGCGCCTCCTCTCCCGCCTCGGCCGGCGGGGGATCCGTCAGTGGAGCCACTCGACGCCGCCGCTGCTGCTGCTGCTCGTCAGGCGCCGCAGCTGAGGGCCGAGCGGCTCTCGCAGCCGGCGACCCCCGACCGGACCAGGCCCGTCTGTGCGGGCAGAGGGAGGGTGAGGAGGTGCCCAGCATGGCGGCGGCACCGGCGCCCCACCGTACCAGCCCGCTGGCGGCGTCCCGGCTGCTGCCAAGGCAGCGCCCGCTCCGCCCCGCGGGCGGAGCCGCGGCCGCCCAGGGGCCGGGGGAGGGCCGCTGTCCCGGGCTGGCGTCCGGGTCTCCTTACGGCCAGTGGCGGGGGGGGGGGGGGG
>VZTY01032685.1:226512-238514 GCA_013400935.1 Turnix velox
ATTGATAAGTCACTATGAGGTCCCCCCTTCTCTTCTACAGGCTGAACAACCTCAACTCCTTCAGCCTGTCTTCACAAGAGAGGTGCTCCAGCCCTCTGATCATCTTCATGTGATTATCACCATGACACGTACCCTCCATGACAGCAGAGGAATATGGTGACAGATAATTGGATACAAACTCATAAAACCTTATATTTTCCATCAAGCCAGACAATGTAGGAAGTACACCCAAAATTTTGGGCAGTCATCCCTCACTCAGAACTTGAACACTTGAGCAGAGGAGCTTCTTTGTTTCTTCTCTATAAAGACAGCTTTACTCATAGGTAATGTAAGATTTGCCAATGACAATCACATCACAGCTCCCAATTGGTATGGTGCTTCTCAGCCTGTAAGGTCTTAACTTGAAGCAAAACAGCAAGAGGAATTTTGGAAGTTCTGAGCTGTATAGTGTCATGGTGGGTTATTAGTGCTAGAAAAAGACATCTTTAAACATTTTAGCAATTTTATTTCTAGTACTTATAATAAGACAAATATACATCATCCCTTCAAAAAATAAACCAACTAAAAATTCTGCCCTTTGCACATTGATACAAATTGCAGTTCAAGCCACTTGTCAGAACATCCAAGGTTCTTCTGTGATTCATGTGGCTCTAGAGGAGAAGTGCTGTTAAAGGTAAGGAAATCTGTCTGCAACCAAACCAGATGATAGTCCATGAGATGATACATGATTTCATAACTGTTAAGCTACCTTGCTTAATAGGTCCAGAAGAGACTGCACCAAGCTGCTAATTATGTATCTGAGAAAACTGTCCTAACACATTTTAAAAGTTGCTATGATACAGCCTTTTTATTCTTATTTCCATCTGTTACATTGCTGGGTTTAAAGTATGCTCTTAATATTTCTAAAATATACAACCTGTAAACATTTTTCAGTTTGGATGGAGCCCTTGATACAGCTTTCAGTGCAATGAAGCCCTTACCAGCTTGCCTTTCTAAATCAGCATGAAGTTTCCCCTTGCTTAAAGCTGTCAGTGTCAGTTGTCTCATTCTGATTTTGTGTCAATATCTTTTGTCCCTTAGATCTTATTTGTTCGGGTGTAAATATCTTGCTCACAGAGTAATCAGATGAAGTGTAAACAACTGAAATTTTATGTAAACTATGGAAGTTTCATGCAAAATTGTCTTTTCTTTTTCTTCCAATGATAAGTGAGTGACAAAGCAGGAAGAACTGACAGCCAAACAAAGAAGCTCACTTTACTAATTCATCATTCTGATGCAACAGTAGATGAACCAATTAAACCCATGTCTGTTATTTGGCATCAATGATCTCCAATGTGTTTGCATTGATGTCAGTCAAAAGGAAAGCTAAATCATTAACTAGGAGATAAAGCAAAACATGAAGCTGGATATAGCTGAATCAGTTTTGAGGCTATATACTCTTTACAAATCCCCTCCAGTCACTTGTTTATGGGACTGTTTATTAACCCTTTCCATCTATGTATATATGTATATTGTCACCGGACAATTCCTCCTAAGGTACAGGGAAGAATAAGCTGATAACTGCCTTAGTACCATAAAATAATAGTATTTTCAGGACCATCAGTGGAAGACTTGCAGTTCCTAAGAGACTTGTAATTCCCTTTAACTAATGTAATTAAAACTTCTAACTCCCTTTTATCGTCATTGCTTGAAAGAAGTATTAAATCAGTAACTGTTACAATACTAAAATCACAGAATCATTTAGGCTCAAAATGACCTTTAAGATCATAGATTCTAGCCATAAACCTAACACCACTGAGCCATGTCCCTAAGTGCCCCATCTTCATGTCCTTTAATGTAGTAGATAAAAACATAAAATAGTAACACAACTGTGTGAAGTAAAGAAGAATACAGGGAGGAACATAGATACCTGTTCATAAATGCTCAGTCCCCACAATTCTTTATAAGTCTGTGTCACACAGTTTTTTCTAAGGGAAAAAAATATATATTCTAATCAAGTCTACTCAAACAGGCTTTTTTTTTAAATATCAGAACTTTTTACGTTGAATTTGGAAACAGAACATAATAGCCCAGCAATATAGTTTTAATCATTTTCCATACTATATCTGGAACTCCCACACATAGAACCTCCTTGTCCTTTCTTGTAAGGAGTGTTATATGTATTGATGATCCCAGTTTAGTATTCGATATGATGTTCTTATGTTAGAGAAAAAAAGTGAGATGCGACAAACATTTATGTAGTGGACAGCAAAATAATACAGAGCACTGAACCTACATGTAATGACTTTGGTTTCTTCTATATCTTTGATCATAACCAAATTTGGAAGTGGATCCTATGGGTACTTGTGATGACAGAGTGAACAAGGAACTTCCAGTATACTTTCTGAGAAGCAGGGATGTTGTAGAAGGCATTGCAACTGCCCAGAGAAGTTAAAGTATGTTTTACTTTCTTATTCTCTCACATGTATTTTGATTCAATGGCAATAGATGCATGAATGTAGAGAAACTCTATTTGCTTCTTAATGAGGAGAAAGTTGGACATTTTTTAATAAAAATACTACAAGTTAAATGTTGTGGCTCCCTGGATAGCCTCCAGAAGTGTTCTTCAAATATTTATAAATATTTAATGTTTGCCACGCATAAAGTAACTGTTGTTTAGTGTAATGTACATCCTTTGATTTAAATATGGAGTACACAAGGACATTTAGTTCATCAGCAGTGCCCTACAAGACATAGCAATTCTCTTCTTGTGCAATAAGTATGGAAAGTCTGTGGTCTTACAGCATATCAAGAATAAAAAAAATTCTAACAACTAACTCCACAAAACAGATTTTTCCTGTGTTTTATAGTCTGGATCCCAGGTTAATTTATTTTACTTACTTAGAGAGCCAGTGGAGCTGCCTTAGAAATTGTATTAACTTTTTTTGTTTGGTTGTTTTAAATAAAGACCCCAACTGAAATAGAAGGGGCAGAGGTGGGGCAGGGGACACACCAAAAATGAAAGCAAAGCCATTGTCAGGGCACAGCAAGGACCAGGGAGTAAATGGGGACCCTAGGGCTAGCAAAGCAGTGGCCTTCCTGGCCAAGACCCACCTGGTGGTGCCTGAGCAAAGTTGCCCAGGGGAGAGTGCTAAAATACCCTGAGAATCCAAATCATCAGGAAGATTCATAATGATGAGGTAGGGATGAGGCCAGGTAGCCAGCATGTAGGTCTGATTTAGCACAGCTTACAAAGAGCTCAGAACCATAAAAGCCAAGCATTCATTTCTAAAGGATAGCCTGAGAGCCCAAGGCTGATCTTATATATACCTCCAGATCCTTGGGCAGGGTTTGTGGGGGTTTGCAGATGGGGCTGGTTAGGGTTTTTAAGGCTTAGTAGTGGCCTTAGGGCCATAGCAGCCAGAGATGGGACTATCAAGGGGAATTAAGTTGCCCTATGAAGGGAGTGATAGTAAGAGTCTAGTAATGTCTTACATACCAGATCAAGGTGAGAAGGGCTATACATAATCAAGACTGGACAAGAGCCTAGATTACTTGCAATGAGGTAGATCAAACATTGAGCTGAAGAGCAGACTTAATAGGTCAGGGTCTGGCCTGGTGGCAGGAGCCAGTGTCATTGCTAGCCTAGAAGCCATCAGGGAAGCCTATACTGTCAAGGCAGGTCCAAGATCCCATGAGAATGTCACATCTATGGGGAGGGTCATGGTATGATCAGATATAGGCATTGCTATGGTATCATGGAGGCAGTTAGCAGGGATGAAAGCTCTTTCTTAAGTACTGGTCTTGAGTGAGGGAGAGGAGATCTCTTGTAGTTTCTTAAAGCTTATTCTCTGCAGTATGGACTTGGAGGAGATGTTCCTTGGCATGGTGCACGTGCTGTGCTCATGGCCACAGGCAACACAAAACAAGGAGATGATGTAACTTCCCCTTACTTAACAGGGTTTTTTTATCTGGATTAACAAAATCTCTATTCCTCTCTAGATGCTAAGAAGTAGTGGGAGCCTCAGAACCATTTTCTGGAATAGCCCCGGGAAGTTAGGAAAAGGTGGGAGAGCCTCTGGCAGAATTAGCAAGTGAGGGAAATATAGCTAGTGTTCAGTAAAGGGCAGCAAGCAGAAAAATCATGTTCTTGGAAAGTAAATCCTCTCCCCTTGAGAAGGATGGATAGAAAAATATAATGAGATGAATAGGCAAGAAATGGGAAGGACAGTTTTTTATTCGTAAGCAATGTAATGCTGAAGGAATAGGAGTAAAGACAAGAAGAGATGAGGTGATGCTGTTGGGAAAGTTCCTTGTGTCCAGTCTGGAGAATTCAGCTGGACATTTCCAGTAGCTGGCTTGTCTGGGTGGCTGATAGAGGTTTCCTTCTGGAGAAATCTGAATTTTTAAATTGGGAGCACAGCCTTGGCTTGTAGGTTTTCTGGTTGTAGTGTCTGTTTATACAGTAAAGGTTTAGTGTGTAGTCACATTTCTGCTGTTCATTCACAAATGCTAGCTTTCCCAACTACATTCCCTTCTTATTGGTACTCTAGAAAATAATCTTTTATTGTTCTCAGCATTCATTCGATGCCTGTCGTGTTGTTTTTCCTTGACTTCAAAGAAGAGATATTAAGCAGAACATGAAACTTTTAGTGGTCAGGGTTGTGTTGATGTTGGACTCAATGATCTGAAAGGTCCCTTTCAATCTGGGCCATTCTATGAAGTTATAGGTTATTCTGAAGAATCTTTATTTATGTCTGAAAAGAAGGAAAACATCTAAAATAAGGAGGAAGGAGAGCAGTATGGGAAAGAAATTCAGAAGTGGAGATGACAAATCTCTGCAAAGAGGAGAACAAGAGAGTGAATAAAATTAATGAGCAGGAATGAGAAGCAGCAAAACTGCCACAAGCTTGGAAGCTGAAAGCTGGGGCTGATATTCTGTGTTTTACATACCCTGTAGGCAACCTAAATACTTAAGAGAATGCTTTGAGAGCATTGTCAGTTTTAATTTTGTATTGCACAGCTTCTGACAGTTTGTTAAATACATATATGAATTATTTAAAAAACACTTATGTACCTATTTAAAGAACAGCCTATTTGTTGATTTGCAGCTTATGGTTTCAACGCATATTCATGTACTGTGTTTTTTGAGGCTTTCTGTAATATGGGATTTTCAGCCAAAGAAAGAGTGTAGGCCATTTGTAATTTCTGAAATAATTGCCATACAACCCATCTTGGTTAATAAAAACAAAGACCAATTCCTGCATATTTTCTTTGAATTGGCACCAGGCAGAACTCCAGGTTTTAATTTCTGTGAATTCTCCCTCAATAGGAATGAATGAGATCTGAGTGGGCTTTGTTTATTTGTTTGTTTACCATCTTTAGATATCATATATATAAACAAGAGAAGTGTAATTTAACTCTGCAATATCTGAAAATATTTGACAAGATAGTTCTTTGTAAAGATGTACTGTGGATTAGGGTTTTTTCAAGAAAAGGAGGTTCATGTTTTTAGTATTTCAAAACCAGTTGTTAAGGTCATGGTGCAGCTCAGTTGATCAGTTACAGTGGTGAAATAATAGCAAGAATTTTTACTGTTATAGATGACAGAAAATATTTTTCTTTCTCTCAAGACTTAGTTTAGAATTCTTTCTAGTAATTCCTGTTACCTCTCGGATTGTATGTTGCTTTTTATATTAGCTTATTAAAATACTGGAACAGTATCTTCTGGAGAAAGTGATGCTCCATTGTCTTCTAATGGATTCAGGGATCTTGGATCTCCCTGAATCTACTTCCCCTTGCTTGAGGAGTCCTCCTGAAGGCATTGTGCCTAAGTCATGTGATGTTGAGACACATTTTTCATTTGGGATATGCACAACCTGAGATTTCAGCCTCTTGGACACATTGTGGATGTAATTTGGAATTCAGAACTCTGTTATAGCTGGGGTCCCAGCTGTGTATCAGGCAATGATGAAACAGTAACTATTCAACTCTCTGTGGCTGCTCTGAAAAACTGAAAAGGGAAAAGCTGCCAGTTGTGACTGCAAGTCACAGAAGAGATTTCACCAGTCTTCTCAAGCATGCACTGGTGACAGAACAAATTCTGTTGTTGGAGTAAGGCAGGAAGAAGAAGGGAAAGGCCGTTAGTCCCAACAAGCCATAAAAATAGCATCCTAGGCCTCTACCAGGTGACCCAGTATGTGTGTGGGTATGACTCAACCCCAGGTTTTCTTCTGTGTGTGGAAGTTAGATAATCCCACTGCAGCATTAGTTAATTAGCGATATATTCATAGGAGAGGAACAGTGTGAGTAATTCTTTCCATTGGAAGAGACCTTGATAGACCTTCCCGTGGGAGTCATGAGCAGAGATTTCAAGATTTGGCTTAGTATTAACAGTAAGAGAAACTAAGTATTTTGGAAGCATCAGAAGTGGTAGCAAAGGAGTGTGTGTGTGGGGGGGGAAATCTATCTCTGGTATTTTATAAGAGTAGTAGAAAAAAGCCCTAAACTAATTTAAGTGACAAAATTTACAAGGGGTTTGTAAAATGGAGCCTCAAGTCACCAAAATGCCTAATTAATTTTCCTTATTAGGTTGTTAATAACATTAAAATACTATTTTCTGTAAAGTATCAAGGTAGAAAATATTCAGGTAGCTTGGGTAGGTCTTTTAAGTATATTGCATTGGCTAGAGGAGTTGAATTTTGATATTAACGGTGGAAAAAGAAAAGGTAATTGAAAAGGTTTCTTGTGGTTTGGAAATGCCTTCCAAATATTCATTAAACATTTAAGCAACTAAATTTGCAGAATATGTTCCTGACATTGGCACTGGTTCTGTGGTATTTCTCTCATCAGATGGAAGTACTGTATGTTATGCAGAGTGCATTCATGCATAAACAATATCATTTTCATAAATTAAAACCTCCCCTGCAGAAGGAACATCTGTGCCTTCCTTTGAATAAAAGATGGTGGCATGTGAGTTGCCCCTTGACTGACTAGAAGAATCCTTATGCTTTAAGAAGGTGCAGAACCAAAAGGCAAGCAAACCTGGGTCAGCTTTTTCAATTTTTTTCTGGAAAAGTTGCCATTCATTTCCCCACCTGGGGTTATCTAGGGCATGTATTTACCTGCCTTTGACTGGGAAAGGTTAATTGGGTGCCTGAAAAGTCGCGTTTTCCTTCCTTCCTCTCCAGATACAGCAAGTTTTGTGTTGTGGAGCTGCAGGCTCGAGCAAAGTATGGGGAGATGCTGCAAAAATGCATAATCTGCCGTCACAATTAGCTTTTCTGCCTGTTTTTAACAGGATAGACGGACCCTGGAGGTGCTACAGCTCTAACACAGGTTTGCAGAGCTCACACCTTTGAAATAGACTCCGGTAGCTCTATTTCTCATGGTGAGGGGGAAAAAATTAAAAATCCCCTTTTTAGAGAAGAGCCTGTTCATTTTGAACTCTGGGTTTAAGTGAAATGTTTCAGAAAAAACACGTGTTTTCTGACATGTGAGGTATTTCGGGGAACTTCTTAATTCTTTTTCGGATGGTCGGAGGCAAAAACCTGTTGATGATTGTTTCTGGTCATTTGGGGGACAACCCTCCCCCAGGTCGAGTTTCTTAAACCCCGGAATAATCAGTGAAGATTAAAGAAACACGCTTCTCGTCTGGGATGGGGATGAGGGGGAGCGGAGGATCGATGGGGCTGGATGCGGAACTAGGTTGTGGGAAGGGGAAGGATCACCTGCTGCCGGCCGTGTGCCACTTATTTTCCCCGTCTCCTGGAGTGAGGGGGAGCCCTCGGGTGGGCAGCAGCCGTGGGGCTGTGCCTCGCCTCCCTTCCTCTCCCGTGGGCCACCCGGTGCAGCCCGAACCGGCGGCCGCAGCTCCGGGGTGAGAGGGGAAGGGGGAGCACAGACGACGAGCATTTCTGCCCTTAATTCACCAAATCAGCATTGCAAATGGCCATATTTTTTGTAAACCAACGAACACAACACACACACCCTCCCCTTCCTCCGGAACACCTCAGAGAAGTTAAGATTTTTTTTTTGTCCAATTTTATTCTACAAATAATAAGTGTCGCACCTTTCATGAGCTATTCGAATAAAACAATAATCCCATAGGAATTACTTACACTAAGAAAAAAAAATAATAATAATCACATTTAAGGAGAAATGCAACATTCGACCAAATGTTCAATACTATGTTGTTGCCAAAGGATGGATGTTTTGTGTATCTTTTTTTCTAAAATCCCAGTGTGCATTACACCATAATATACAGAATTACAAACAAAATTACAGTACAGATTGATTCCAGTTGAACCAGCGTTACATTTCAAACAGCACTTATTCTGGACTGCATTGTACATGCAATAGCAATTGTTCTAATTACGGATTAAATGGTTTGAATTTGTTTCAAGCTACCGCACTAATCGACTACAATAGGTATATAGCCCGACTTTAACAACCTGATTAGTTTTAGGTTCTGATTCAGAAGATGAGCGTATGACAACCACGGATTGTGTGAACATGTATAAAATCATGCATTTATATCGCCTGGAAACATTAGCATTTTCAAGTTCTCTTCAAAAAAAGCCCAAAAAAAAAAAAAAAAGAAAACCAACCGAAAGAAACCCCCCCCCCAAAAAAAATACCATGGAATGTCAAGGGGTTCAAAGATTATAAAGAAACAGTGCAAATTGTATGTGATAGTCAAGCAGCTTTCTATTTAAAAAGGGTGTTGGCATTTGCTTATAATCTTTATATACAAGTTTGTGCAAGTAATGTGTTGGATTGATATGTTTTAATAGAAAATAAAAGTCTCTCGTTTTTATATCTTCTCAAGACCTAGGGGATCTGGTTCTTGTTGTAGGGGGGAAAGGAAAAAGAAAAGAAAAAAAAAAGAAAGAAAGCATAATAATAATGAAAAAGATACTTTAATGGGAAAGAAATTGCCTGGATTGTGCATTTTTTTTCTTCTTCTTCAACTATTTGAAAGGAAAGAAGTGCTAAGGCAACATAACTTCTCTAAGCACTTTTCTGCTGGTTTAAATTAGTTAAATTATTTTGTATAAATTAGATATAATTCTACCTTTCCAATATGTATAAAAATTGATGAAGCTGCATGGTTTAAAATAGGAAATCCACGTTATAAAAAGTCATTAAAAATTCTGTACAAAATCACAACAAAATAATTCAGCATGGGAAAGGTAACAAGTAGTAAAACGTTGGTTGAAAAATATAGATTTCATATATATTTTGTAATTGGCCCATCGCTAGTTTAAAAATTGCATAGATCCTAATTATTGCTTGTGATTTTTTTTTCCTTTTTTTTTTATATGCGTGTGTGTGTTTGTGATCCCGATCAGGTCATTGTCGCAATCCCAATGCCCCTTAAACCCCCAATTTACAGCCGAGGGGCAGAAGCGGGACAGATAATGAAAGAGGGGAACGCGGCGGCCCTCGAAGGCAGCGGCGGGACACTTCAGGCTGCCCCTTGTAAACGAGGCGGTGGCCACCAGCGGGCGACGGGGCTCGCCGCGGGAAGTTTGACTGAGACTGGGAGTGGTGATGGGGGAAATAAGAGGCTCAGTCGTGGAAGATGGCGTTGAGCTGGGCGCTGAGGACCCGCTCGTGGTGGGGGTGCCCCTCGTAGGGAGCCAACCCGTCGACGGGGATCTCGCAGCGGGAGGTGGCGGCGGCGGCGGGGTAGTGCATGGTGAAGGCGTAGCTCTTGTCGAAGTCTGCGGCCGGCTCGTGCTTGAAGGAGAAGTTGCCGTTGACGCTGAGGGGAGGGCTGAGGGGCCCGTCGAAGGCGGGGCTGGCCCCCTCAGCCAGGCCGCCCTCGAAAAAGGGGTCGAGCGCGGCGCCGTAGGCGTGGGGAGGCTTGAGGTGGAAGAGGTGGGAGCTGTCCATGGTGCCGTAGGGCGGGCTGGGTAGGCCCGGAGACTGGTAGGGGTAAGGGTGGTGGGCAGGGTAGGGGCCGCCCCCCGCCGCCGCCGCAGCTACGTGTGGCGGCATCTCCTGGCTCTGCTCCGGCAGGAAAGTCCGCGGGTTGAGCTGCAGGCAGCCGGCCACCAGGTTGGTGGTAGGTTGAGAGAGGCCCTTGCAGAGGGTCTGCACGAAGGAAACCAGGTCCGGACTCTTGCCCGAGCGAAGGATCTCGGAGAGGGCCCAGATGTAGTTCTTGGCCAGGCGCAGGGTCTCGATCTTCGAGAGCTTCTGAGTCTTGGAATAACAGGGAACCACCTTCCGCAGATTGTCCAGGGCCGCGTTCAGGCCGTGCATGCGGTTGCGCTCCCGGGCGTTGGCCTTCATGCGCCGCAGCTTGAAGCGCTCCATGCGCGCCTTGGTCATCTTCTTCTTCTTGGGGCCCCGCCTCTTAGGCTTCTGGTCGTCGTCCTCCTCTTCCTCTTCTTCTTCTTCCTCTTCGTCCTCCTCGTCCTCCTCGTCCTCCTCCTCGCCGTTCCGCAGAGAGTCCTCCTCGGCCTCGGCGTGGAGGCCTTCTAGGTCCTCCTCCTTCTTGTCCACCTCGTGTTCCTCGTCCTGGGAGCTGAGGCACTCGTCGGTCCAGCTGGGGGGCCCCTGGGGCTGGGGCTCGCCCATCAGCCCGCTCTCGCTGTATGACTTGGTCATGGTGAGCCTCTGCGCTGCCGAGGGTACAGAAGAGAGAGGTGTCAGTACCCCACCACCAGCCGCGGCCCCGCGCAGCCACCCGCCACGCCTCCCCACGCCCCCACACCAGTCACTCCCCTCCCGTTCCTCCTCAGGGAAGCCCCGGCTTCCCCATGGTGCCAGTGCAAACTTTCAATTGTCTCCACGGTCCTGCTTTATAATTAAGTTGACATATGTTCAAATGCCATTATGTAACTCGCTCATACTAGCGGGGAATATAAGCAGATTACGTGTGCGGGCGGGAGCCAGCCCGGGTGGTTTAAAATAAAAATAAAAACCAAAGAAAAAAACAAAACAAACCAAAACGAAAGCTATCACTGACCAAGAAATGCATTTGTCGAGCCGGGGCGGGGGAAAGGCGGGGAGGGGGAATTCACGGAGGGCACCCAGCGACAGACGGCCGCCTGTAGCACTCGTCCAAGACGCTCTCCGCCACCTTGCGCGGAATATCCGCCCCTCCCTGACGGGCGCTGGGCACCTGCTCCCCCGATCGACGCTGCTTATCCCCTCCAGGCGACCGTCCTCCGCTCCCACGTCCGTAACTGGGGCTGCCGCCGTCTCTCCACGGCGGCGCTACCCGGTCCGTGCCCGGGGTAACAGGTGCGGGACCGACCCCGGCTTCCCGCCTCCACCAACCCCTCCGCCGCAGATCGAGCATCCTTCCCCCGCTCCCCGCGACGGCACTTCGTGAGTGGTTGCGGCCGCCCTCCTGTCTCACCGGGGAGGGACAATGCCGCCCGCCACCGAGCAGGAGCGGGGAACAGTATAGACGGGACCGCGGAGAAATATATGGATGTGGATGGGCGGACATAAGCTTATTTATATATGGGTTGACGCACATGCACACTTAGATGTGTATGGAAGCACATATACATTTAAAGACAAACGTATTCACATATATATAAGGATGGATGGAAGGATACAGGTGTGCCCACACCCATCTGAGAGTACACACCAGCATGAACCAGCGCAAGCGACACCACGAGACCGAAGCCCGGGCAGATCCCGACCCCGCAGCCTCCCCGGTAGAGAAGGAGCTCCGCTTTCCCTGTTACCTCCGTTGCTCAGCCTCTCCGGCGCGGCGACGGTCTCATAACCTCTCCGTGCGACGCGGGATGCACCGTGTTTTTGGGGGTTTCTTTTTGTTTTTTGGTTGGGTTTTTTTTTTGAGAGGGGAGGGTAGTGGGGTTTTTAATTGTTTTTTTCCGGGATTTTGCAGCGCCGGGCTCCTCCGTTATATAGCGGGACCGAAGATGCGAAGCGGCGGCGGCGAGGGGGAGGAGGAAGAGGAGGAGGAGGCCGATCACCGGGACCTGGCTTTAGCGCCGCCGATCGCCATCTCCCCCCGACCCCCAATTTCCTCC
>VZTY01032685.1:238587-300627 GCA_013400935.1 Turnix velox
CGCCATCTGTCACCACCGAGCGGACATCATCCCCCCCCTCTCTACCCTTCCCCGGTGGAGGCGGGGAGGGCGAAGTGAGGAGCGGTCCGCTCCGCACCTCGTCAGCTCCGCCGCCTCCGGGGAGGGCTTCCGCGACCCGCGTATCCTCATTGTTCCCATTGTTCCGGGGTGCAGTCTCCACGGGTCTCTGCCACCCCCCCCTTATGACTCCCGGGACCTCCTTGTCCCAGTCCTTCCCTCTGCCACCCGTGGGTTTCTCCCCAGGGGGCGGGGGGATTGGACATGGCGTCCCGGAGCTGCTGTGCCGCTCGGTGTGTCCTGCCGTCTGTTCCCCGGGGTTTTTTTTGCGGGTTTTTTTAAATGGAAATGCCGCGCCGGTTAGGGAGGGAGTTTGGGTGAAGAGATGGTTATGAAAATCTCGAAACGCGGGGTTTTGCCAACGCCTCCAAAATCCTCAAGGTGCACTTTAACGAGGTCCCTTGTGTGATAAGGGGGGAGAAAGAAGGAGTCATGACGGTACCGGACGGACAATTAATCAATAAAAAGGAAAGAGAAAAGGAGGAAATAATTTATTTCGCCTCATGCGTCTTTAAACCAATAATTCCACCCCGCGGAGGCCAATTGGAAAGATACTTTTTTCCAGGTCAGGTTATTTTTCAAACATTTTCCGTCCTGTTGGTGACCTACATAGCCCCGGGGCTGGCGGGGTGGCAGGAGGGGACACCGGAGGATGTTTGCCTCCTCGGTTATCAAACCGAGAGCAACCGCTTCTTTTTCTTAAATTTCTAAGCTGGCCGGTTCCTCCGTGCGAAGCAAAGAGCGGCAGCCGTCGGGAGGTGAGGGAGCAGGGAGCTCTGGGGTTACCGGCGGCTGCTCTGGGGTTACCGGGAGGGCAGCACCGGTACTTGCCCACCTAAAGGTAACCCTTGCGGGTGGCGAGCCCCTCTCTGCCCGCAGAGGTGCCTCCGAGGCAGCAACCGGGAGAATTCCTGTGTCCTGGGCTGTCCGTCTCTTTCTTAACGGCCCCTTGTTATAATGGGGTGCTGTTGGGGCCGCCGGCGGCTGAAAGGGAGGGGGTTTGGAAGCAGAGAGTTTTGAAGGAGTTTTTAGGGTGCGAGAGAGGGATGGAGCTGAACCAGCTGAAAATGTCACCCTTGTTTGCGTGGGACGGACTGGGAATACACCCGGCGCTGGGGAAACACACGGGGCAAAAACACCAGGAGGAGGTCACTGGCAACGAGCTGGATCCCGGGGGCGCGGTGAGAGCTGTGGGATGCTGCTCGTGTGCCGCTGGGCGCGTTCGGTACCGTCCTCTTCCCAGGGAACAAAATAAAGTAAATAAAATGACGATCGGCAGATAGACAAACACAGAGGCAGGCGACCGGGCAGGGGTGTCCCTGCAAGAGAACACGCGTAGCCGTGGAGGAGCCGGGCCGGCAGGTACGAGGCTCTGCTCGGTGCCGCCCGTCGGGGCTGAGGACTGGCGCTGCGCTCCCGGTACGACGGGGCTCTGGCTTCATCCTGCCCGCTCCTCTCGCTGCTCTGGCACCGCTTCTCCTCCCCTATCTCCCAGGAAGCCGGCTCTGCCTTCCCCGTTCGGGCTCCCCGGCTCCGGTTTCCCACTTTCCCTGTCTCTCTCTTCTCTTCCCCCAGCCCCTCGATTTTATCGCTTCAAGCGTCTCTTTTTTCTCCCCGACCTACAGACTCCTCCTTCTCCATCTGTCTCCTAATTCGGCTTCTGCTTATTTTCCCTCTCGAAATCCCTTTTCTTTTCTTGTTGTTTTTTTTCCCCTCATCTTTTTTCTCTTTTTCTATCCATTTTTTCCTCTTTCATTTTTCATTTCTCCTCTTTTTTCCTTTTCTTCTTTTTTTCTTTCTTCTTTTTTTCTTCTTTTTCTTCTTCTTCTTTTTTAATTCTTTTTCCTTCCTTTCCCCCTTCTTTTTTTTACTTTTCCCTTTTCTTTTCCTTTTTCTTCTTTTTCCCTTTTATTCTCCTTTTTTAATCTTCTTTTTTTCTTCTTTTTCTATTTTCATCTTTTTCTTTTATCTTCTTTTCCTTCTTTCTTCTTCTCTTCTCCTCTCTCCCTGCCGCCCTCTCCTTTCCCTCTCACCCCCCGCAGCGCGGCACGCGAACCGCACGCGTCCCAACAAAGCTCCGGCTTGGCCCGACCGCCTCCCGCCCCACCGCCTCCCGCCTCATCTGCTGCCTCCCGGGCCTGGCAGGAGGGGAAGCCTCGGGGCCGGCTGGGGCCCGGGGCGGCAGGCGCTGGCGGGGAGCGCAGCCCCTCCGCCTGGCGCCGCCGGCACTGAGCCCTCCTTGCTGGGTCGGTCCAAGGGGTGAGGGGTTTTGCTGGGAGGAGGGGAAGGAAACTGTAGAGGGGAAGGCGCTGTAGAAACGCCTTACAGTTTGTCCGGAGCGCAAAATTCGCTCCTGAGGAAATCTCTTGGGATTGCGGCATTATCTTAATTGAGATAATTGATTCATATTGCACCTGCGAGAGTGCGAGGGGAAAAGGATGCCTCCCCAAATAGCTTAAAGCTATTGGAGAGAAGAAGCCGCGCTTATCATTTAACGAGTGATTTACAGCCTGGGCAACCCGGACTACATGGGCTCTCTGCCTTTGCCACCGCGTTCCCCGCTCCCTCCTTCTCCAGCGAGACAAGCACACAACCCCCGAGGGTTATCCTAAATACATTAAAAAAAAGAAAAAATGACAGGGGAAAGTGTCCCTTCCTCTCCATCCCACCGCACCGCGGGGAATCATCGGGGGAGAGTAACGCGTTAAAACACCACTCGTCTAACCGGTTTGGGGCAGTGATGCGCCTATATCGCACTGGGACACGTAAACATCTGGGCTCGAAATTGGTACCGATGATCAAGGTGCTTTTTCTGTTCTTTTTTCCCCTCTCTTCAGTGTATTAATTTTATTGAGCCTTTTGCCGTTAAATAAATGCCGCTGTTGTTTTAATTCTATAAATGTAAACTTCTATTTAGTTAATGGAAAATACATCACCACCAAGGTTTAATTATCGTCTTTTCAAAATTACTCTTTTAGTGAAGTGCCCACAATTATGAAATCACAATAGATTTAAAATATCATTCAAATTGATTAAAAAAAACCCAACACAGAAACAAGCGCAAATCAGACAAGTATGTACGATTAAAACAAATGTCTAAATTGTATTGGTAGGCCAGCTATTGCCTGAGATGAAGTTTAAATAACATCAGCAGCCTTTGTTATCAGTGTCAAACCACTTCTGTCATTAGGAAAAAGGTTTCTTATCAGACGGGATTTAGATGCTGTTATAACTGCAAAATCTAATTATTTTTGATCCAGGCATTTACCCCCAGAGTCCCACCTTGTTTAAATAAAGTGTTTTCTTTCCTCTTGAACAAATGCATTTCCATTTGAATTAAATATTGATAATTTGACCTTTTAGTTCCTTTAACTAATCAAAAGGGAAAAAAAATTCCAAATGTAGATCCTAGAGCCTTGCCCTAGTGGGTCTTTCCGCTTGAATAGACACTGAGATTAAATGAGTGAAACTTCCTCTTTCATTGAACTCTCTTTGCACTAATTGCTTATGCAAAAATGCAAATTTGTATTAATTAGTAACTCCACTGATTAGTTCGGTGGTATTTTCACGTAATAAATCATGCTGCAGACACAATTTTTGGCACATCCCCAGGAGTGGCTCAGGATGCAATAAGTTTTCCATATTAAATAAAATCTTAGCCTAAATCTACCTTTTGGTGGCAGGTACACTGCGTGCCACCTGCTGTACCCACCTGCTCCAGGAAATTACCTTCTGGCCCTGGCAAACCCTCTTTCCTCTTCTTGTTAATGCTCTCCTCTTCGTGGGGTATGGGCTTCAAAATGGGAAGCATGAATCATAGAATCAAAGGAGGAGAGAAATCTGCTGTTATTTTTAATGCTTTCAAATGAATATTTCTCAGTTTTCAGGGGAAGAAACCTATGTAAAATGTATCAGCTGTAGGTCTGTTTTTTTCTTTTCTTTCCTCTGCCCAGCCACATGATCTTTCACAGCACTACTCACTGCATGCCCAAATTATCACACGTAGACCCTTGCTAAAATTAATTTTTACATTTTTTTTCTCTGTCATTGAGCTGTAGACATTGAACTCTTTTCAATGTGACACTTGTTAATTGGAGTTCCTCTCTCAGTCAGATATGGAGGCTTCATCATCCACAACAGCCTATAACAGTATTTAGACAGTACCAAAAACATTCCTCTTGCTCATATTGTAAAACCACTGTGAAAGTCTCTGCAGAGCAGACACAGGCTGATGTGTCTATTAGCTCAGATCTACATCTTAAAAACCTTTTCCAATTCTGTCAAAAAACCTCCAAGACAGAATTAGGGAGACACCTAGGTTGGAAGGGACCTTTCAGATCATCAGGTCCAACCATCTCAGACAGAGCTGATGGTTCTTCACACCTTCACCTTAAACAAGTCAGCATCATTTATCAGTGTGATATAGAATTGAATTGTGATATGTGATATGTGTGATATGTACCACAACAGATACTATCTGCTAGTACTTGATGAAAAGAATAAGAGAATCCAAAGGAGTAGGGAAGAAGACGATGCTGGTGTCATTTCTCACTTTCAGGTAAGCAGGGCACTGCCAGCCACAGACTGACTTGAAGGATGTGGCCTTTGGTCCTTCCTCAGTCTCTGCAGTGCAATGGGGTGGAAGAGCAGCAAACACAGGTGCCAGCAGATTATCCAAAGCTTTGCTGAGATTAAAATCTCGTCTCAATATGAGTTATTGCATATTCTCTAAATAGAAATCTACTTAGTGGTGGCTTTAAAAGGTCTTCCTCTGGGAGAAAATAATAGTTGAACTCCAGGCTATGCACACAACAACTTACGTATTTGCTCCCTCTGGCCTTGAAGCCTGAACATTTTGCAAATATTTTGCAGTTTCTAGCAAAGATTTTGCTTCTGTTTGTGTTTCTTTATTGAAGAGAGTGGGAATCAAAGCACTCTTACAGGGTTATACAAGAAATGACCCCGATTAATTTCAGAACATGATTACTTGTTTTAGCTATATTCTGAGAACAAAACAAGGAAGGTTAAATCAATGATCCACGGGGAGGGAAAAAGAGATTCAAATAATCATTAAATCTTATTATGTAACACAGCTTTGTTTTTACCTCTCAGAGTGAGTTCATACCTGGGCCTGTGCTGTCAGTGCTCCATTGCCTTGTCACCCATAGAACAAAGCTTCTCAACCACAACTCCTTCTAAGAATCTTAAGTATTTGCAGGGCTATTTTTCATAATATACAGCATCATCTTTTGTGTGCTTGCCTTCCTCTGCCATCACCCCCAGTTTACTGCCACTGTTTTTTCACAGTAGTTTAAGAAACAGCCAAGAGATTGTGTTGTCACCTGTGACTGTTTTTCACAGATTCTACTGGGACGTTGGCCACCCCACCTATGACTGAGCTTTCCACAACACTCCACTAACATATGGTGGGCTCTTTCTTTGTTTCTCAAGGTTGTGTGTCAACCTCTTATCTCCTAAAGATAGGAGGTGCATAATGAAACATGCTTTGTTTGCCTTCTTTCACTGAAGAGACGCACTGAAGAGAGAGCATCTTGTGATCCAAAAAAGCATCTTGGTTCTTCATTCCTGCAGAATGTCTGTGGGGCAATTTTAACATTCATCTAGTTGAGTTATGGACAGATAAGCTAGAACCAAGCACAACATAGATGTAAACATCCTCCAATCACATTCCAAGGACTCTCAAAGGCAAGTGTCCTTTAGTGTTAAAAATATGTCTGAAATGAAATATATCGTAAGTTGTGCAAAATTAACTTTCTGTGATCTTTAAGTAGGGAAGATAAAAGGGCCCAAGCACTTAGGTCTCACATGGTTTTTTCAGGTGCTCAATGACATGTAGTAATTGCAGGAGAAGGG
The DNA here is from genome assembly GCA_013400935.1 of Turnix velox. Taxonomy (NCBI): domain Eukaryota; kingdom Metazoa; phylum Chordata; class Aves; order Charadriiformes; family Turnicidae; genus Turnix; species Turnix velox. The sequence goes on from VZTY01032685.1 coordinate 244,540, forward strand.
CAGACAAGCTGGAAAAAAGAGTAGACAAGGAATGTTGTGCACACTATAGCCTGCCAGGTGCCCTCTGGAGGAAAGCTGGTCGTGCTGGAGTTGTGGCATGAGAAGCAAGTGACTCGATAGTGACACATGTTCTGGCTGCAGTCATCTTGGAAAGACAGAGATCTGGAACATAGAGTTTTAGCCCAAAGCTCTAGAAGAGGATTTTTGAGGTGCTGAGGCTGAAGCTGCATGTCATGATGCACATGCATTTCTCTCATATGCTCAGGTAGACTTTCGTATTAACTTGTAGGAACTCTTGTCCAGGAAACCATGTAATCTTGCTACTTCTCCTCCAAGCCCAGAGGAAAGTACACCCTGAAAACCTGTAGCTCTTTCATCTTGTTTGGTCCTTCTGTTAGAGTTTTTTTCTGACTGCTAAACCTTCACTTTGTTTATCTGGACTTCCTAGAGTGGAGGAACATGCGGGCCAATCACTGTTTCCTCCACAACCAAGCTCTAGTTACATGATACTATGATAATATAAATATTTACCTGTTTTGTCCCTCCTCAATCTTGTAAGAGGATAAGAACATCTGTCCCTATGTCATTAGTCCATTGGCATTTTGCTGGAGCATCCACTTGTTTATGTTCACTTGTACAAGAGCACACAGATAACTCTCCACTGCTTTGCAGCTCACAGTCACCGTTGAAAGGAGGTGCTAAACCTGCCCTACTGATGGGACCTGAGAATCCTCACTCGATTGCTCTTCAGGTGGCCTGTAGGGCTGTGTTTGTCAACATGAAACATAAAGCCACGGAGAAAAAAAAATCTGTGATTTCTGAATTTCTCTACTTTTATCCTGGCACTTCTTACTGTGGAATTTGGCAGAATCTTTTTGTTAACAGAGAGAGCCTCAAAACCAACAGTAAGGCACTGGAGAATGAGATATAGCATCTTTTAAAATTGACTGCTGGTGGAAGCAGAAATATAGAGTATATTATTTGGATACACTTTTAAAGATCTAATCCAAATTATCATCTGTAGTTCTTCTGCATCCACATCATCTTTAGGTACTCTGCAAAGCTATCATTAATAGGAGTATTACATATTCTTTTCAAAAAGATTTAAGTTATCAATGTTGATCTTGATTAAGAGGGAGCAATCTAATTTTTATTTTTAAAAAAACACCCAGAATTCAAAAGCAACTGTCAGATTTTTTTTCTTGGGTTTTGTTGTTGTTTCTTTGTATTCATCTACAGTTTCAAGTTTCACAACAGTAAGAATCTTTACCACTGAGAATTTTAGATTTCAATAATAATTGAAAAAGATAAAATATAAATTTTTAAAAATATAATTATAGATCCAGTATCAGGCACATAATCCAGTTCAAGGGTAATTTATGGTCTATTTCTTCTACTATATATTTACAAGGACTTATGAGTTTCTTGATTGTCTTGATTTCAAGCCTTCTCCTGGAATTTTGAGGTGGCTCATTCAGTAACTGGTATGAAGTAGAAGTACAGTGCTGTAGAACCAGTCTGGACAGCTGTTGGCAGCACTCTTCCCACCCTTTGATTGAGGATTTCATTCAGAGAAAAACAAGCCCAAATGTGACAATGTTAGTGCATGTTTAATGTCAAGCACTTGAGAGATCTCAGTAAAACTAATGTGGTTATTCACTTATCTTCAAGCTTACAACTCTACAGAAGAGGGACATTATCTCTCCAAGCTTTTGAAATAGATAAACACTTCAGTTTTTCTGCCTTTTCAAGTGCAGACAGATAAATGTAGCAGCTTGCTACAGCTCAAGGCAGGAGGACTCATACCCTCTACCTCCTTTCCTACTCCTCTTTTCCCTTTGCTCTCACCACTGTAATCTGCTCCATCTCCCAAACCAGTTCTGGTGCTGGTGAGACCCACTTTAGAAAACTGCCTCACTGAAGAGGTGACATTGGCTCATGGAAGACGTATGGAAAGAAGAACCTGTCCAGGAGTGGGGAAAGGGACAGCAATATGCATTCTGGAAAAGAATGAAGACAGAGGGGGAGGGGAAAAGGGAGTGGGAGCAGAACCTCATCTTTTCTGCTGCAGTGAGGTGCTGCACTGAGACATTGTGTTTGGTGGAATTACACCATTTTCCTTGCAAAGCTATCCAGGTTAGACATGTTGAAAACATGGTTAGTGGGCTAGAGGGACATTTCTTCTGATCCAGTATGGGAATGCTGTGTTATTTACATCGTTCTCTCCTTGTTTTTATTTTCATAGGAGTCAGCCAGTGGCAGAAGGGAATTCCTGCCTGTCCTAGTCTGGATCTCTGAAGGGCTGATCCTTGAGATGCTTTCAGCAAGGCTGAAATCTTTCTGGTGGATGGAGCCAGTTACTTCTCAAGCTAGGATAAAGGGCAATGGATGCAAGCTGGAACACAGGAGGTTCCACAGAAATATGAGAAAAAAACTTCACAGTGAATGTGGCAGAACACTAGAACAGGCTGCCCAGAGAGGTTGTGGAGTCTCCTCCAGAGACATTCAAAACCCACACGGAAGCTTTCCTGTGTGACCTGGTTCCTACTCCAGCAGGGGGATTGGACTAGATGATCTCTTGGGATCCCTTCCAATTCCTGATATTCTGTGATTTTGTGTCATCCTACCCACAGCAGTGTCCATCTGCAATGGGCTTCTTTCTCACTCCAAGTTCACCTATGATGTTTCACCCTGAAGAACAGATGCACAAGTCTCTACCTGTTTAGTTTGAAAAGATAGGAGATTCCATTCCTCTAAGTAACACCATTGTCTCAGTCAGGAGTAAAACTGGCAAGTCCAAGAAAATACTCAACAATGTACTGATCGTCTTTCACACCAGGTTGGTTGGAGCTGGTTCTGAAAAAGACGATATTTGGGAAGAAACATGCAAGAATCAGTATTGGCTCAGAGAAGGTGGCATTCTGGATCCATCACTACCAACACAGGACTTCTGGCATCACTGCTGCCAGCTCCTCTTTCCAAGATGCAGGCAGCATGATCAACATACAACCACTTTCAGTTACCAGAGACTTGTTTCTAATAACCATAATGCTAAGATTTATTTGCTTACAAAATATAGTATTTTCCATTAATCCTTTCCATAAACAGAAGAAAAACTCTTTAAATGCTTGCAATTGTTAAGTTAAACACAATCAACATAAGTAAGGATTTGTTGTTATGTTTCTTGTTAACTACAGGAGAAAAATCTTCATTTCTTTGTATTAAGATGCAGATTGAAGATAATATGCTCGACCATGAAGTGAGATTGTTTACAAGGGATTGAAAAGAATCCTTAAATGAAATAAAGATATTAGAATATGAAATGAAATGAGGAAAAAAATTGATATCAACTATTTTGCTTTACATGAGCAATAGAAAAGAAATAGAGCACCTGTATAGTAGTTCCCTTTAGTGAATTACTGCTGCAGAGGAGAGATAAATGACGCTGAGGGCAGAGCTGTGCAGATGAGTGGGAGGAGTGGGGGAGGCAACAAAACAAAGTAACTTAAAACCATTTCTGTTCTCATTTACCTACTGTGTTCTCAATCAGCTTACCAAATAAATTAGAAAAGATGAAGAATGTCTCCAATTTATACCAGCTGCCAGTTGCCTTGGACAATTAAATGTGCAGAGAAGCACCACTGTGTTCCAAAGTCCACAGGGGCCACTGAGGCTCCCAGCAATAGCGCTGCTGTCTCCTGAATGATCTCCTCTGCCTCTCATCCAGGATTATGCTATCTATAAGGGCTGAGGTAGGACTTTTTAATAGTGAACAGGATGGCAGGACTAGGAGTAATGGATGCAAATTGGAAGAGGGGAGATTCAGGCTGGATAGAAGAAAAAAGTTATTTACTGTGAGGGTGGTGAGAAACTGAGACAGGTTGACCAGAGAGGCTGTGGATGCCCCCTCCCAGGAGATGTTTAAGGCCAGGCTGGATGAGGCATTGAGCAACCTGGTCTAGTGGGAGGTGTCCCTATCCATGGCAGGGGGGCTGGAACTAGATGATCTTTAAGGTCCCTCCCAACCCAAGCCATTCTATGATTCTAAATACAAGACCAGAATTCTGTCTATGGACACTCAGTTCTGTTGTGGAATTGCAGTAGTGTCTGAACACAAGTTTCTCTTTCTTTCCACTTTTGTTCTCAGTTCATCTCAGCACATATATCCTTGGAGAGAGCATAAGAGAGATTGCTATGAAGTCAGCAAAGAAAGTGATGATAAAGGCTCCCTTCTCTTTTGCAAAAAATAGATATTTTCTCTGGCAGAGAAGATGGGACTCTCCATTCATTTTGTATAAAATAGAGCAAATGTTTATTAGATGATGAAAATCAGCAAGATAACTCCCCATTATTTTCACATATACTTTTGTTCAAATAAAATCTTTCTCATGTATTCCACATGTTTCATTTGCTCCATTTATTTGCTTATAAGAAAATCGATGTATGTATGTGACTCAGTTTATGAAGGATAACAGTACATAGTACATACAATACAATTTGTATGATTTTGTAGATTTTATTTTTCTGTCATTTCCTATAATTTGTTATAAATAAATATCTGAGTTCACACTTTGTCTTCTTACCCCTCCATCAGTTACAGTGTCTCAGTCTTCCTGCTGGTCATGCCACCAAGAAGATGTCACTGAAAAAACTTGTCCTACAATAGGCCCAAGGAAGAGGAAAACTAGATTTGATCTTGTAAATATAAAATGATTCAAGATAACATTCCTGGATAACATCTGCTTTTAGGAAAGCCTTTTTTTTTTTTTTTTTCCTATTTTATTCTGAAGTATGATGATGAAGAGGCTGAAAGTCAACCAACCATCACACCTAGTGAATGCATCTCAGTTTGCCTGTCCCCCATAAATACGATGCCATTTTCTCAAGTAGACTTCTCAAACTACAGTCCTGATGAGTTTTCAGGACTTTATGAGGAAAAAAATGGTTTTGTTGGGAATAACTATTTATAATTGCTGTTTTCTAATTGGGAATTCAAGTCACTTTGAAGAGAGCTGTGTTTCTCATGGGAAAAAGGCAATTCCTCAACTTCACATGGAAATATATTTTTTAAACTTTAATAAAAATTGTAAAGGATTTTTTAGTGACATGAATACTTTGACATTTTAAAAGTACATGGTAAATAGGCTTAATGAATTTCAGTAAAAGCAGATTCCTGTCTTAAAATGCAAAGCAGTGATTTCAGGTAGTCTTTCTTACTATTGAATGAGAGCTGAAAGCATGTAAATCCTTCAGGGACAGCAGCTAGAGACAGTCAAGCAGAAATTAATCACATATAATATTTTGGTGCAAAAGTATAGTTATTACAGAAAATGTAGAGATTAAAAGATGGGAACTTGTTCAGATTTCTTTCCAATAACTGTAGCTTCTCATGAAGACAGATGAAAACACCTTTAATATAATCCAAATGTCACTTAAGCCTCAGGGTTCACTTCATGTCTTTTGATGCGTCCCTGATCAGGCTTTGTTTTGGGATGTGTGATGGTATAGGACCATTAACCATTGCCAGTAAGTGCTAATGTTAATTACATTAAGCACAATCCTCCAGTTGGTCCATCTGTTATTCATTTCTTATATGTTGCCATTTCTTGTTCAGGGTTTCCTCTGTGTTCCAGGAAGATGACTTCTAGTTTTCTTCAAATTATGTTAATTCACATATGCCTCAGTGAAATATTTTTATACATTTAAAAACTTATATTTAGTTTTTAAAAAAAATTTGGAAGATTATTTGAACATTATTTTCACAAGTGATGTTAATGTTTTGTTATGGCATTGCACTTGAATGTCTAGCTTAGTAAATGCCATGTATCATTTAATATTTCAAATAGTGTGCCAGTTGAAAAAAAGTAAATGTTAGTATATTTTTACATGACTCTGAGCCTTTTTCCTCAGATTTATATACCATGGTTTGTTTCTTTGCAATCACCATTTAAGACAGTTGGACTAGATGACCTCTAAAGGTCCCTTCCATCTCGACATATTCTATGATTCTGAGCGATTCACTGATTTCAGTTTCCTTTAGTAATTTTCCCTTTCTTTTTCTTTCAGATGGTGATGAACTGAAAACAGCATTTTCAATATTATTCAGGTGCTGCTCTACTTTTGATCAGAGCTCAGCTCTGCCACCGGCTGCAACGCTGGGACCCGGCCAGGCCGTAGCTCTGTAGCCATCAGCTCGCAGCGCTTCGTGCCCCAACACTAATTGCTGTAAAGTAATAAGGCGACATAAAGCAGTGGGATTAGGATTTAGATAATTGCAGCATGTTTAAACGTGGGCCGCTGGCGGTGAGGTCCGGAGGCAAGGAGCCTCGGGCAAAGCCGGGAGAGCAGCTCCATCTCCCGGGTCAGAGGAGAAAGACGGCTGCCGCCGGGCTGGGCCTCCCGTCCCCGGGGCAGGGGAACCCCTTCCTTCGGAAACGCCGGGTGGACATTTAGGAAAGAACTTCCCTCTGCTGTGGGAGGCAGCACACCGGCTAAAGAGAGTCATAAAATACAATCTTTAAATTTGGTGAGTTGGAAGGGACCTTCAAATTCTACCTGGTCCAGTGAGTAGGAACATCCTGAGCTAGATCAGGTTGCTCAGAGCCACGTTAAGACAGCCTGAACGTTTCCAGGGATGGGATCACCACCACCTCCCTGGGCAACCTGTTTCTCACCCCCCTCATGATGAAGGGAGGACCACGAAGATGGTGAGAGGGCTGGAGCACCTGCCTTGTGAGGACAGGCTGAAGGAGTCGGGGTTATTCAGCCTGGAGAAGAGTAGGCTCAGGGGGGATCTCAGTACCTGAAGGGGGCCTAGAGAAAGGTTGGGGTAGGACTTTTTAATAGGGTATATGAAGACAGGACTAGGAGGTATGGGTGCAAATTGGAAGAGGGGAGATTTAGGCTGGATAGAANTCTGTGATTCTATGAATAACTTCCTCATGTCGAATTTAAACCTGTCCTCTGCCTGTCCTATCATTCCATGCCCTGGCAAACTGCCCCTCCCCAACTTTCCTGTAGGTCCCTAAGGTACAGTTAGACCACTATGAGCATGGAGCCTTCTCTTCTCCAGGCTGAAAGGACATTACAGGAAATTCTGTTTTAGGGATGGTTTTAAACCCAGAAAGCTGAGTACAAAGCAAGTTTGGAAAGTAGGGCTTGGGGACAGGGATTTGTTTCCTCCTCCATTTAGTGAGATAAGCAGTGAACTGGCCCTGAGAAACACTTCATTTGTCGAACTTCAGGTTTTCTAAATCTGAAGGAGGGGTTGGGATTAAGATTAAGCTTAGGGTCTGGGAAAAACAGTGCTGCAGAAGTAGGTTTTATCTTGGATTTGGCAAAGCCATGACATTAGTACAGTCATATACGAATGCCTGATTGTTAAACTCTGAGGACCTCTAAGTATTTAGGCTCTCGAGGGCTAACAGTTACAACTCAGTTTAGGGTTCAGAAAGGGTAATTTGGAGACATCTTTCCCATTAGATCTGGTAAGGCTCCCTGAGGTAAAGGAAAGGTAGTTCTGAAGAGATTGATGGTTTTATTTGAAATTCCACAGAGAATTTCAGGAAAATCAGATCCCACAAATACTTTCCTGTGGTGAAAGTAAGACTCACATATGTTATGTTTCCTGCTGCAAATGGCCATGAGATCATGTGAGAATAAGGCATCTGAATGCCTTAATCTTGAAGTAGGAATAGAATTGCTCTGCTTTTGTGAAGTCTAGAGGAGGGTATGAGAGAACAAGGATTGTAGGATCAGGTTTACTTTGTGTTCTTGCAAGATAACCTCAAAGATGCATTAGATCTGTTACAAACTGATGGTTTAAACCTGAAATGTTAGATAGTTCTCCTCAAAGTTAGAGTCAAGTCTTGTTTGCTGGAAGCCAGACAAGTAAACGCCAACCTGAAGTGAGGAGAATCTAATGTGATATTCTTAATTCTGGGGTAGGTTAAGCAACATTTGTTCTTACCTGTTTAAGAGCTCATGTTTTGTTACAGAGTAGAAAGCAGTGTCATGGATTTGAAAGCTCAGAGAGAACTAGTACTAATAGCTATTAATGCCTCATACTTCAGAGATGCCAGGAATTTCTGGGGTTTGGTCAGGGCTCACGTTAAGGTTTGGAAATGTGCAGAAGCTGATTATTTGAAGGTTACTTCAGAATTTCAGCAGGTCTTTTGATGAAGCCTGATGCACTTAGCTGGGGGTTTGTAGTTATCGATTTAAGGAGCTTAAAATTTTGAGCAGTAGGTGGTGCTTGGTCTATATGAGCATTTTAGTAGCTGTTAGTCTTTGGAAAACTTCCTGTGACAGTAGTGGGTGCCACCCATTTTTTACTGAGGGGTTCCAGAATGGCAAGTGATGGGATTATAGGCTTTTGCCATGAGATTGTTTGTGAGAGGAGAACTGGAATTAATGAGAGGATGGCTCAGGTATGCATTTGCATTTTTATGGAAATCATGATAGGATGATTCTGATCACAAACAGCAGAAATAAAGGGAGAGAACTCTCTCCCCTGCTTCATGCAGCTGTGAAACCAGCTGATACGTCTGTGCTAGAATCTGTCTCTTAAAAACAGGACGGAGAATCCACATTCAGAAAACACCCAGATGCAAATCAGCAAATCTTGGTGAACATCTGGAGGTCCCAAAGCAAGTATGGAGTGTGATCATCCAGCTCATCTTACACACCATTCTATACTTCCCATGACCATGAGCTCTGCTCTCACACATGAGCTACAGTAACACTTCCAGACTTGCATGAGTGACATAGCAGCCTACATTCCATTTCCAAAGGTGATGTTTTTTATCAGAAGGCCAGTGATGTCCTCCTGTATCAGCCTGATGTGGAGGGTTGGAGTAACCCTGAGCTGAGTAGGCCAGGAAGCCATGTGAAGAGATGCTCAAAACCAGTGAGCACAGCTACTGGCACTGGCACAGACAACAGAGTGTTTCTGTAGCTGAGTAAGACAAAATAGGATGTGAAAATAATTTGTTTAAAAAGCTAGTGTTTTACTGTCAGAATGTGAAAATAAATTTTTTTTAAAAGCAGGTATTTTAATGTGAAAATGTACCATGGAAATATGCAGATGATGTGTCTTTGTTTTACATGGAAATGTCATGTCTCTTACTTATCTCCGAACAGCCAGCCCAGTCAGCTCTGAGGAGCAAAAGGACACTTCTTTGGCTTGTCTTGTGCAGCATCTAAAGGTAACTGTACATAAGTGCTGACAGTCAGGGGAATGAGAATATCACATTGCTAGGAAGTCAAAAAAGCCATAAATCATTGTTCTTGATTTCTATACTTTGAAAAAACAAGGTGGTTGTCATAGGTATGTGGTCTCTGACAGTCACTGACAAGACAAAAGAATGTACTGAGCTCTGTTCAAACCACTGGCAGGATCACAGAATCACAGAATGTCAGGGATTGAAAGGGATCTCAAGAGATCATCTAGTCCAATCGCCCTGCCAGAGCAGGAACATCCAGACCAGGTCACACAGGAAAGCATCCAGGTGGGTTTTTTATATCTCCAGAGAAGGAGAACCCACACCCTCTCCTAGGCAGCCTGTGTCACTGTTCTGTCACCCTCATTGCAAAAAGGTTTTTTCTGATCTCTGTGGAACCTCCTGTGTTGTAATGACAATGTCCTGTCTCGTATGACCCAGAGCCCTGAGGGGATGTCCAGACACATCAGAATGTGGCCAGAAGATGTGACTCTTGAGACAGCAAGTGAGTTCTCTAATACAGGAAAGGAGTTATGATACACTTGCAACAATAAAAGCCCCTAGGAAAGAGGAAGATTTTCACTGAAATAGCACCCACTGGAGGTTGCCACGGGCTGCACCCATCCCTCTAGGTTGAATCAAATCCCTACCTGAGCCGAAAGCTGTGGCTCTTGCAAATATGCCTACGCATCATAGCTCTCGAGCAGTTGTGTGTGTCCTTGTGCACGTCATTAACAAATATTAAACAAAAGGTTAAGAATTTTAAAATCTGAATTCCTATTTATAGTTTTTCCTTATTCAATGAAATTTTATTTTCCTGGAAGTGCTAGCTTTACCTTGACACAACACAATGTATCTTTACATAGCTTCACAGGTTCTAGACATCGACCCAGCTCTTCAAAAACTTTTAGAATTGAACTGTTTGCGTTTCGATGCCAAGTTTTTATAAATGTTCATTCTTGCAGCTCTGTGCAAAACTGGTATTTTTTCCGCTGTTGTATTTTCAATGCTGTCACTTGGTGGTGCTGCAGTTAATAGGTTCGTGTTTTTCTCTGCTGTGTCTGATTTACTCCCCTCCTTGTTGTGCAGTTTCAAACTGGGCTGTCCAAGCCCTCGAGAAAAACATTATTCACGTTCCTGAGGGTCCATCTTTCAACAATTCTGAAGTTATTAATAATAATAGTGATAATAACAATAATAATAATAACAAAAATCATAATAGAGATTATAATAATAATAATATACAGCTGCATTTATGGTATGCTTGTCCTTACAAAATGTGTAAGCGTCATTTTATGAAACAGTGCAGATAGAAGGATGACCCAGTATTTATAAGAATCAGCACTGAGGGGAAGCCCTGAAAGGGATCTCGAGAGACTGTTGAGTCACAGGATCATAGAATGTATGGAGCTGGAAGGGACCTTCAGCCATCCTCTTCGTGCATGAGTGAGGATAGCTTCTTGACCACTGGTGTGGGATTTATGGAAGTAGTCCAAGTGCTTTTATGTGTTTTTCATATGTGTTTCCTGTGCGGGATCCTTGCCTAAGAAAAGATGGGAGAAGAGTCACGCTGAATTTGAGTGTTTCAGTCTCACAGACAAGAAATAGTCATATCTGCCAGTGGGAAGTGGAACAGATACTTTTGCTTGTCCCAGAATTTCTGTGGGGCTTCTCTGCAGCTTCACAGGTGCCAGAGGAGCTCAAGGAGACAAGAAGAGCTGTGCAAATATCCTGATCCACTGCTTTGCTCTGAGGGTCTACTGGTCCTTCACTTGACACTCCAGAAATTTGTCATACCCCTTGGCTTTTCCCTCCAAGGAGCCCTTGCAGCTGCTGTAGCCTGAAAGCAGGCATTGCAAGTGATCCTGAAGTGATCCACAATGATGTTTTCCTGGAGTGACAGGGGTGCATTCCTTCATGGGAAGCAGGCAATGCTATGGTGGGAGGCTTCCACTCTCACAATTCAGCTTTCCACCTTCACACAGCAACAGCCCTCACTTTCAGTCAAGAAATAACCTGTAGGGACAAGCATTCTTAATTATTAGGACAAAGATTACTTGTTTAAGAGCAGATTTTTAACATTAATACAAAAAATAATCAGGATACGTCCTTGTAATTAAACTGAATCTGTTCTTTCCTCCCTAGAGATTTCCCTTTAAATCTAATTTATCTTTTGGTTGGTTAATTAGTATTAGAGACCTAAAGAAGTGGTGGTTCACACATGATGAATGTGAGCTAGAGCATGACTGCTGTTATGGGCTTCCTGGGAAGCAGCTGGATTGCAGTCTTGGAGAAAGAGTGCTCTAATTGACATAAAGGAGAAGTGTAGACATAGTGAAGATACAAAGTGAAGAATCGCAAACAAATGTGCTCCTCCCCAGACAGCAGTGGCGCTAAACTGATGTGGAAAAGCTGCTCTCCTAGGCAGCAAATTTGTGTTCTCGCTTAGTGGCATTGTGCAGTGAAAGCCTCAAAACATATGGTAGGATTGATTTTGGTTTTGTATATGTTTTAATGCTTTTTAACTCCCAGGCTTCGTATTTCCTTGGTCTTTGTAGATAAAAAGGAGCTTCTTGTCACATCCTGCTCCTTTGCAGTGGCTTATTTTATATGTATGGACTTTGGAGTCATGAAAAATGGAGGGAATTATGCACTGGCTGGAAAATATGAGATGCCCATTGTCCAACTGTGAATGAGAGAAATCAGAACATATACTATTTTCTTAANNAACTCCCAGGCTTCGTAAATCAGAACATATACTATTTATACTATTTACTTAAGTCCTTTAAATTATATATATTTTTTAATAAAGGAAAAATTAGATTGGAAGTTCCCTTCACCATTGGAAAAGGGGCTTGGAACTAGATGGTCCTTAAGGTCTCTTCTAACATGAACCATTCTATGATTCTCTCAGGACAAATGAGATTGAAGCAAGTCATGGCTGAGGGAACAGCATTTGAAAATATGTTTTAATCAAAACATCCTGGCATACTTTTGTCAAAGAATTACAGCTGCCAGTGGGACCTGCTCAAGAATAGATTTTGCCTCTGCTGAACATCCACATGCCACAGGGGCACCTAGGCTGTTTCATATCAGGGATAAGTTTGGTCTCAGAAGTACTTTGGGCACCTTCCAGGTGACCATTTCTTTCAACACCTATGCACTTCTCCTTGCTGTGGCTGCCCCATTCTCCCCCTTTTAGCTTTCTCCTCCAAAAGAAATGTGTTGTCCTTTTCCAGGAGCTGGTCTGGTGGATTTGCCAGCTCCCTTGCGACAGCTGTGTGCTGCCAGGGACCAGAGCATGATGATGCTGAATGAGAGGAAGAGATGGTGTGTGGAGAACACCCTGTGCTGCCAGCACAGAGGGGCTGAGGTGGTGTGCCACTCCTAGTGCCTTCACGTGAGCTTTTTCATGTAGCTTGGTGAACCCAAAGCTGCCCTCAGAAATGCTTGCTGTTCACAATCATCAGCTCTTGCTTTTGCTGATCACCCTTCTTGCATGGCTTAAGCCATAGTGGTGGGTATTGGATGAAATACAGGTGCAGGACTGCTTTGGGGTGTATTCACTGCTCTCAGCTCCTCCGTCTGTTCACCTACAATCTTCCAGCCAGCCCTTTCCACTGCCTCATGCAGCTGTGGAAAGCAGAAGCCTTTCATCCAGAGGACTGTGGTTCTCTGTCATCCAAAAATTCACATCTCATTGTGCATCACTTGTCCCTCTACTGCTGCTGCCCATCCAGGCCCTTCTAGAGAAGATCTGCTTGATCACCCAATCACAGTTTCATATTCTTAGCCAGAGAGACTTGCTGGAAATAGGAAGTCCCATGAGCAGTTTCCTATGGACTTGCTTGGACATGATTGAGTCTGCTGAGCTGCAAATTCCATTTAAAGCAACTTTCCATGAACAGGACATTCAGAGACTCCCTCTCCAGAGTGGCCTCCCTGGTGCCCAACAAGGGGTGATCTCTTGCTCCGAGACATCTCTCATTGGAGTCATTAATGGGCCTCTCCTCTTTCCCAGCTGTCTTCATGTGAAATGTGTGGGAACACAAATTTTCCCCCTCCTCTTCTATTCTGCACTATTGTGCAGAAATAGGCAGCAGCTCAACAGCAGCTTGGGAAGGAGAGTAACAAGGCACAGATCCTGGTTTCCTTAGGAAATTTGCCCAGAAACAGGATGTATGTATATATAGAAAAGAAGGTTACAGTTTTATCTCCTTTATGATAAAAGCAGTGCTATGGAAAGTAGCTGGGCACCGGGAAAGAGGTTTTTCAGGATGTTAAGTTTCCTTCAGTGTTTAAGCAGGGACAATGTGTTTCTCAGCTGAGTAAAAGGGCTATTTCCAAAGATCTTTCCTCCACCTCCCCTCCCCAAGCCTCACAGTGCACCCCACGTTTCCGAGATTGCATCGGGAAGGAAACAAAAGACGCAAACATCAGACCAGGCCTGTAAGCTGAAAAAGATACTTTTTCAGGCAAGCAGATGGCGAATAAATACCTACCATAGAAACCAGCTTACGCAACCCTTTTCACAACCCATGTGTGCCTGGTAAATACAAACCACCAGATACAACAGCAAGACAGAGCTGGGCAAAACAGCTTGTGCTATTAAAATAGTGAAGTAAGGAGCAGATAGCAATTTATCATGGACTTGCAAAGGATATGCAAAAATATAAAGGGAATTATGTCATTCAAGCGTTGGTCCAAAACCATAAATTTTGATCCATTTGTATGGCCCACCAAACCCTACAAGTCCACAATGATGATAGGAATAAACTCTGTGTGGAAGCAGGAGCCAGCCAGAGGTAAAGGCAGAGGGGACTGCTGAAAGCTGAGCTGGCTGGGAGCTCAGATCCAGACAGCCCCAACCCATCTCCACTCTGGTCCTGGGTGGAGCAGAAAGTTGTAGGAGAAACCTTGTGAGGGAAGAAAAAGAAAGATGCTGCAGAGAGCACCAGGCAAACTGTGCAGACAGGGGCTGGTCTGAACAGGGTGGAAGGATCAGTCCACAGAGGGAAATCTGAACTAGGTCTCAGGTGGGCACTGAGTGATATGGAAACCCAGAGCCATGTCACAGCCTCCATAGCTTGTCCAGACTCCTTCTGGAAGGATGGCCAGGAGATCAGAAAAGGTACAGACAGCTGAATGATAAGAGGCAGCTGAGAGATCTGTAATTGCTGTGTGTTACAGCGTCTCATAAGTTAATTATACGGATTAAATATTTGCCATGAAGACCTAATTGTAAGATAAGACTTAATATTTGATGGACTTGGCAGAAAAGTTCAGCTGAGATTCTCAATGCAGTATGTCAGCCACTATCTGTCTATTCACCTATAGAGTATGGGTAAATGCTGCTCCAAAGAGCCCATTTTAGGTCACCTGAATCATCATTCTCAGTTAGTATGCATAGGAAAACAAGCACAAATTTGCATTTTCCTGAAGTGTTTAGAGGGTATTTTCTGGTGCTGAGACACTAGGATCCAGTCTGCCAGAGACTGGCATTTGAGCTTTAGGTACTGTGAACAAGCCCCCTGATTTTACTACCAGTTCCCAAACTCTAACTTTTTTTCCTCTAGATTAAAAACTTTTATTTAAAACAGTCACTTGAGTCTCTCACATGGACTGCACATACTGACAGCAGCTCTCCCATGCCCAGTTCTTCCCTTATAGAATCATATTTTTGATTGACTTTCATACAGAAGAAGCTCCCAGAGGAACTCGTCGAACCATATGGGTCCTATCTTTTGACATAACAATTATTGTCTGATAATAACACAATAGCAATACCAGCATGTTTGGGAATCAACAGTGAAATACTAATGAATGTTAATGCATTGTTTTAATTTACTACATTTGCTTTGTTGATGTACTTATTAACCTTCTGGTCTGTGGTTAATAAGACATTCTATTTTAAGGTACTATCATCTGGGGGAAGAAGAGAAAAACAACACTGATGAAGTTAGACAATTTGTTCTTCATTTCATTCACATTTTGCTTGGCAGTTGATGGCAGATTTTAATCACTGGCCCAAAGACTGGAAGGACATTGATATTATTTTAATAACACAGTGACAGAGGGATGCTTTAAAAAGAGAATGCCCAGCTTATTTTAGCTGTACAAAAAGGACACTGTGCCCAGGAAATGCCACACATTGCAGGAGGCAGCCCAAGGGGCTATACTGGTCACACAAGCTCCACACAAGCTGGTGGCCATGATGGCCCAGCTGCAGGACAAAAGTAGACAACAAGTGGAGCACAAGGCTGTTTTGTAGCACACAGAAAATTGCTTCCCATGGGGAAAGGTTTCTTCCTCCCAGATTTAAATGACGCCCTCCCTATTCTTCTGTCCTTTGACTGTGTTTTCTAGCTCCTATGGCTCTACTCAGGTGTCTCGCACTGGTGTCAGCTCAGCTTGGTTCCAACCATTTAACTGCAGCTTGTCATGGGATTTTGGAGTGCTGGAGAGGGGATAGAGAGATTTCATTGGGAAAAGGAATAGACTTAAATATCCTTCTTCTTATCCCCCTTTCTAGAAATCTTTTCCATTCTGGATGAGATTAGAGGATCTAAGGGATATAGTTGCAAGTATAACTTTCACTGAAGAGGAATAACATCCATGTTTCGAAAATCTCCTGTCCTGTTGGAAAGTTTCCCTCTTGGTGACTTCTGTTGCTATTGTACAAAAAGTGTTAACAGGGAAAACAACCTCAACAATGGGAAAAATGGAGTCTGGAAGTGCAAATTTTCAAGCTCAGAGAGAATGTATTTGCATAAGCCTAAGCCCCTACCTCACCCTAATGACCTTGATCAGTCCAACCTGTGACCCTACCCAGACCTGCCTGGAGCCCTATTTAAGCACAGATAGGTATCATTTCTCCCTTCCCTAGTGATGTTGTAGGGTGCTGATTTCTAGCAAACCTGATGACTTTTTGCTTGTGTACTACTCAAGGCCTTCCCTGGTAGAAAAACCAAACCTCTCAGATGCTCTGGGGAAAGAAGTGGTAAGTCAGAGCGCGGTTTTAAAATATGATTTCCTAAATTGATCCATTTCCTTCATGGATATGAAGATTTCAGGACCTGAATTATATGCAGATGTAGGCTAAAACAGAATTGCTTTGTTCATTACCTCTCATTCATTACACTGGACTCCCTTTTCATGTGATCCCTTTGCATTCCTCTTCCCTCAGAGGCAATTATTCATTATATACCCTGCTGGTGCATTTAATGAGGAAAAACAAGGTGTGCTTGTGCTGACTAAGGCAGAAACTCCACAATTTTCCAGTAGCTGCAGAGGGCAGAAAAGATATCTATGTGCTTTGCCTCTTGGAACTGCAATAGTTGCAGCCTGGAAATGATGGCATTTGCTCTGGGCTCAGGAAGTCCATCCCTAAACTACAAAGGTTTCTTACAAAAAGGCAGTTGTACTGTCAAGTTAACATTCTTACTGCAAACGCAGCCACTCTCTGAAAAACTTCAGACTGAACATGCAATAGAACGTAACTAAATTTTTTAAGAACACATTTTGTCCCAGAAGTTAATTCCACTAAAAAGAAATACTAAGACTTGAAGATGCTTCCTTTGAGCCTTTTAGGCCTACCACCTAACTACAACCTGACTTTTTTTTCAGAGGTATGCACACAGAACTTTGCTCTTTCTTCAAAACCTTTGATTCCTTGGGAGCTGTATTGATCCATGGCAGAAAAGCATGTACAATTCATTAGTGTTTTCTTGTGATTCCTTATTCGTTTTGACCCAGATTCCAGTGCTTGTTGCTTACAAAGCAAGCTTGGCACAGCACATTGAGGATGGGCTAATACAGCATTCTTTTAATGCTGTTCAAAGTATTCCTCCAGGAGATATGTGATCTGACCTTAATCAAACAATTGCAGTGCAGTAGTATTATTGATTTTTCTCTGTGATATACTAGGTCGAGTATGGTCACTTCAAAGAAACAAAAATGAATTCTTTAAGTTATACTCTATCTGAAAGATGTCAAAGATGTGGCCATTCTGACTGCTGTGAACCTGAAATTCAAATGAAATCTAATGAAGTGTGGTGTTATGTGAATAAGAGATGAAAGGAGCTTTTGCAAATCCCTGTGAATTGAAAGGCTGAAACAAATGTGTTAGTAACATGACAAATGAGTGGGTAGTGGAAAGGAAGGGGAAAGAAATTTCTATCTTGTCTTTAAGATTAGATTATTTCATATCAAACTTGCTCTTACCAATGCTTAGAAAATGGACAAGTTTATCTGCAGATTTAAGATAAGATATGTAGCCTCGTGTCCATTTATTTTGATGTTGCAGTTTCTTCTGTCATCAAGACTTAAATATGCAGGGTTCTTAACTGTGCTCACGTGTTTTCTGTTTCAATGTTTGATAAATGTATGTTCATCCAAATTCATTCTTGGATACCTCTGGATACAATGAAGTTGATGTATGGACTTCCAATTCACCCCACTGCATGGGAAAGCTGTCTTTGCTCAGATCAAAGCTTCTTTTTTTTTATTTTTTCCACATTTTCTTTGATGTCTGCAAGAAAAAGAGTGGTCCTGGAGACAGAGATGAAGTTAAGCTTTTCACCAGCTTTTCTGTGTGTCCATGTTGCTCGGCAGTTTGATCCCTCAAACTCTTTCTTCCTGTGTGAAAGTGATGTACAGAAGGTTTGATAACTTGCTGGTCCTGCTGTGTAATAGTGAACACAGAATCATAGAATCATAGAATAGTTTGGGTTGGAAGGGACCTTAAAAATCGAGTTCCAACCCCCCTGCCATGGGCAGGGACACCTCCCACTAGACCAGGCTGCCCAGTGCCCTGTCCAGCCTAGTCTTGAACACCTCCAGAGAGGGGGCATCCACAACCTCCCTGGGCAACCTGTTCCAGTATTTCACCACCCTCACTGTAAAGAATTTCTTTCTTATGAAAGAACATGTCTCATGTTCATGACTCATGACATGTCTCACGACTCTTACTTTTCTCATTTGGAGGAAAAAGTTTCCTTGATCTGAGTGTAGCCATAAGTAGGGGATGACTGGTATTTCACAGGAAAAGGATTTAGAGCTCTATTAATTGAAGTGATTTGTGCAGGCTTAAACTTCCAGTAGTACCTCTTTGGTGATTGTATTGAGTGTGGGATGTAACTGTTACAAAACACAAACCAGTGTAACTCATATGGTGAACTGTGTGCTAGAGTCAGAAGCAGCAAAAAAAAATCCCTAGTTAAAAAAGCATCAGAAGAGTTATTGCCAAACAGACTGGCAAGGCTCTTTTCCATCATAAAGGGATGTGGAAGCATGCAGGAGTATTTTTGTCATTCAATTTAGAAAGAGTAATGTGGTGTTTCTGTCCTGTGACAACTCTTCAACATCCCTGTATATTAAGAACAAATGTCATCTTTTTCACAGCTTTCTCCGGAACAGCCAAATAAACTGAGTGTATTTATAGTCTCTTGAAGAATACAGGCACTGGTATTTAAAGCTCAGGCAGTGATTCATGGAAAACTGATAAACATTAATTTAAAAAACAACTTAGGCCTCAGTTTGTACTCCCTGTAGCTGCCATTCTTTATATCTTACCACTTAGTCATACATCCTGAAACACCCAGAGAACCTCCTTATAGTATGGATCTATTTGTGTCCTGAGCATCACTATTCTTTTTAGAGACCTTGTTTTCTTAATATTGTACTCAATATACCCATGAAATAATACTTCTATCCCCAAAAGATGAATCTGTGATAGTCTCTGCTGAGATGCTAGGTGCACCTTCAAAAAATTTTCTATGATCTAAGTGGTATCTGCGTCAAGAATTTTACCGTAGGAATTTATTAGGCATGAAAGTAACTTTTAACCCTTGACTGCTTCTTCCATTAAGGCTTTTTTGCTTGTCTGCTCATGCCATGTGTGTCTTGACTGAAAATAAGATACCAGAATGGCCAAACCAGAGTCTTTCTTAAGCATTTAACATTGTAAAAAGGGGTGTTATTTTCAATTGAACTAATTTCCTGAAACATTATATAACTTTCTTTGTTGAGTAAAGATAAGAGACTAAGCACAGTTGGTACTAATCTCTCCTCTAAATTAAAAACAATGGGGAGTTAGGCTCTGCAGTAGAAAAGGGGAAAGTTAGAAACTGTAACTCTTCAATTCAATTATAATTTATTCCTCTGAACTTCCTAAGAGTTGCCACTAGAGTATTCCTCTGAATAAGCTGTTGTAGGTAGGGATGTATTTAGAAACGGGTCTTAGAGGTTTTTTTTCCTCTTTCCATCTCAAGAAGTAAGAACGATTCACAAGGGTTTGATGATCCAACTCATGTGTGACTGGAGACCACCCTGCCCAGGAACCTGGATCCTGAGCTGGGAAATGGAAGAATCTCTGGGGGAGCCCATGCAGAGTGAGGGAATTATCTTCTGGGTACCTTTGTTGCACATCATACAAAGTTTCCTTTCTGAATCTGGAAGAAGTTGCTTTTGGATTCATGATTTCCCCATGAGATGAGTGAGAGCTCTCACTGCTAAATGAGGAGCTGCAAAGGTTCTCTCTTGTCCTCTCTTTTGTGGTCATTGCATCAAGTCTCTTTTGTGCCTAAACTGCTGGTTGTTGGTGCTCTTGGCCTTGTGACACAGGGCTTATAAACAAAAGTTGTACGATGGCTTTGGATGATTTTTTTATTAATCTACAGAATGTTGTTAATGCTTCTCTTGGTTCAGGCCCAAGAAATTATTTTCCCAAAACAATTTTAACCTGTTTCATCTTCAAAATACGTAGATAGCTTAATAATATTTAGATCGAATACATAGATGTGTCATTGATCACTGGTGTGGTTATTGCAATTAAGGATGTGGTTTCTCCATAGGTATACCAAACCAGATTAGTTGTTTGGTGTAACACTTAAAGATAGATTAGGCAGGGATAGTTCCCTGAGAACCATAATCAGAGAAGATGCTGGTGAATTTAATGGAGAAGCTTAGACAAATTTTTGGCCTAGAAACTGAATTGGCATCCTCAAAGCTAGTTGCTTGGAGACAGTTGTGCAGAAGTCCTAGGTGCTGTATTGAGAGCAGCTTTGACTATGATTCTTTCTCCAGTGCACAGCTGGAGAAATGTGCTTCTGAGTCTAAAACCTGCAGCTTGCTGTCAGTGTAGTGTGATAATTCCAGTAAACAGGAGCTGATAAGTGATCTTTTTCTGAGGCATGACTCTGGCTCCCACTGGATTGGACTGGACTTAGAATTTAATGAGTAACTTCACAGATGTTAATGAATATAGAAAAGTGGTCTTCCTCTGGGTACTGCTGTGGGCTGCATTTGTCAGCTTGCTGTATCCAATACTGTACCTATAGAGGTTTAACACAGGTCTAGCAGTGAGCTGAGCCTGTTAATTGCAACCCTGTGCCCTCCTGAGCCTATGCTGCTTCCCCAGCCTGGATTGGAAAAGACAAGGAGGTACTTGTTCAAGAGAAAAGTAATCATACTATTATTATTGTACATCCACTGGTCAATAATATGTACAGCTTGTCATAAATAATGTTGGAAAGGAGCCCCTAGATCAATTCAATTCACCCTCAATATCAAACAAACTACTTTTCATTTGTGCCACGTGTACACGCAGCAGTAAGCTTGTGCCTTCACCCCTGTCATCTCCTGTTCTGGTGTTTAGAAGGAGGGAAATGTAGAAGAGGATCATCAAAAAGAGCTCAAACACACATAAGCTAGTTTTGAAGGAGGAGAAAAAATCCTGTAAGAAGTAAGAGTCATGTGAGCTGTGAAAGTGGTTCTTTTCATCACTGAGGACTTGCATAAAAATACATTTGCAAACACCTCTATTGTTTGTGAACAATAGAATGCAACAAATAATGGAGGGAAAATTATTAACAAGTGGGTGTGGGTCTTATTTCTGCTCAAATTTTATTTTCTTTTAAGATAGGAAACTTCATATAACAGTAGAAGCATGGGGTCTTGTTAGGACTTGCCTTCCCACAGCAAACTAAGAATATGTAACATCCTGTGGGTGATAATTAATGTAATTTTAATGGCACCTGTAGCTTGTGGACTCAGGCCACAAAATAGAATTTCTGATATTTAGGTGCAAAAGATATGAGCGCTTTCAGGGAGCCTGTTGTAGATCAGTAGTATGCAATGATTAAATGTTTCTCATCAGCACTGGGTAAGACTCTTCACAAAAGATGCTTCAGTAACTTGAAAGAGATCCCTGGTAGTATGACCCACCTGTGAAATTTATAGAATCATAAAGTGGTTGGGTTGGGAGGGATCTTAAAGATCACCTAGTTACAACCCCCCCTGCCATGGCCAGGGACACCTCTCACTAGACCAAGTTGCTCAATGCCTCATCCAGCCTGGCCTTACACACTTCCAGGGATGGGGCATCCACAACCTCTCTGGGCAACATGTTCCAGTGTCTCACCACCCTCACAGTAAAGAACTTCTTTCTTATATCCAGCCTAAATCTCCCTTCTTCCAATTTGCATCCATTACTCCTAGTCCTGCCATCCTGGTCCCTATTAAATGTCCTACCCCAGCCTTTCTGCAGGCCCCCTTCAGAACTGAATGCAGTATTCCAGCTGAGGTCTCACCAGAGTGGAGTAGAGGGGCAAAATCACTTCCCCTGACCTGCTGGCCACAGATCTCTTGATGCAGCCCAGGATTTGGTTGGCTTCTGGGCTGCAAGTGCACACTGTTGGCTCATGTTGAGTTTCTTGTCCATTGACACCCCTAAGTCCTTCTCCTCAGGACTGCATTCAAGCCGCTTTCCACTCAGACTGTATCTTTTCCAAACGTTATTGAAGAACTTCTCTTTAGATAAATGTTGAGTAAAAGGTACAATGCTCTGATGAAGAGTAGACATGAGGTACATTTCCCTAGGAGTAACTCTGAGAAGGCTCAGGTTTTTTATGTGATCGGTGATTTGGTGCAATTTACTCAGTGGGAGCTTTGACCTCAAAAGTCTGCAGTCACTGTGGTGGTCCTGGGGCTTTGAGCACTAAAATCTTTTCTTAGGCAAAAGTGACAATCTCAAACCCACAAGAGGAGTAATTCTGAATTTTGCTGGTGTTGGTCACTCGCTCATCCTTGCATTCATTGTCATTAGGGAAATCCATTTTTGGAATAGCTTCCAGTTTTGGTGCTTTTTCCTTCTCTAATTCTGGCTATTTCCTTACTCTTGAGTAGTCTTTAATTATTTTTCCACCCTTTCCTCCACTCACTCTATCAAAAAGTAATACTAGAACCATCATTGCTGGGCTTTAACAGCCCAATTAGATTAACAGCATGTCACTATTTTCAGATTAAATCCTGATTTATGTGATGATAATGTGTTGGACCATGTACTAGTTCCTGGTGAGTTATTTTCATAGATGGAAGTGCCAGTTTCCTGCTGAGTTTCTGTTTGTGTCCTGTTTGCATAATGGAAGGTTAGGTTCCAAATAATCTTTCTGGAGTTAGGTGGAACTAGCTAAGTAGGACAGATACCTGATATCACTGCCCTACTTTCACAGGTTTCTGTGTGAAATCAGATATGCTAAGTTTTGAGCAGACTTTTGCAACTTGGGTTGAGTATTAAGAAAGCAGTGTTGGATGTAGCAGACCAAACTGGAAAGAGCTTGTTGATTGTAGGAGGTAATACTATATTTTTTCTGGTCACTCTTGTGTTACTTTCACATCCTCCTTCAGTCTATGAATAGCCTCTGAATGAATGAATCTGAAAGCTGTTTGATGCAGAGCCCACATAATTCCCATAGCCCTTCTACAGTCAAACCTAAAGGTCGTACCTCCTGCTGGTGGGCATTGCTGGTTCCAGCAAGGATAAACTGTTGCTCTCCTTCACTCTTAGGTTTTTATTAATCTCTCTTCCATTTCCAGTGGGACTATGTGACAGGAACATAAAAAAATCGGGAAATTATTGCTGGGAAGTGACAGAATTGTGATATTGTTACCTGCCTGAGAGAAGCCCTAGTTGATGGCTCCTCAGCAGAGTACAGCTTTAGTTTCTGCCTCCAGATCTAAGTTACACTGAAAGCATTAATCAAGTCACATGCATAATTTTTATAGAATTCACTGCAGTAAGCCTAATATACAACTTTGGGCAAGGTGTTTCGCACTATTATGCGTCCTTTTAACTTTCATTCCCTGACTTACAGTGGCCATGGGCTTAGATTTGGAAATGACCATTTCCAAAATGATGCTATAGCCAGGTGTCTGAGGCCCTCAAGGGAATGGATTGTGTTATGTGCAGTTTGCAACCTTGCATCCATTTTCTATGGAGAATGACCTGGAGTATTTTAGATAACTAATTTGGGAAGAGACTGCAGAAGAACAGGAAGAACAAGATGTGTTTGCAAAAATTTTTGGGAGGGATGGCAGCTCTAGACCTGTGACAGCAAAGCTGCTCTGTTTGTTTATCCTGCAGGGGTTCAGCTAGCTCAGCTTGAGATAGCTGCTGATGTTGTGGGAGGATGTAGAGGTGATGCAAGGCTCCCATAGGTCCCACTGCATTGATAGTAAGGAACACAGGTGCAATTTCTATGCATGTGAGAGAGGGGAAGAGAAATGTCCTCCTGGCTAAGAAACAAATTAGCAAGCTAAGAGCTTGTCTGCCTGGGAAAACTAGTGCTTTGCATGTGTTTTAGTGTTGCTTTAAGTAATTCCTGTTAGAAGTTAATTTTGATTTGCCTAAGATGTAAGTGGCCTGTCTTTGGTTTTGCACAGAGTTCAGCTAAAACAACTTACAGTCTAAGGGAATTTGTCAGCAACGGAAGGGAAAAGGTTTTAATGGAGCACTTTCAGATGAGCTAAAGTTGTGAGCGGCTGTTGCTTCTATGCTCCATGAGAAGAATGCTGTATATGGACTTTCTTTATTAAAACCAAAGAGAACAAAAGACATTGAAAACTTCTAGCATGACATCAGTAGGTCTGACTCATTGCTCCTGTAGCCTTGATTTCACTTGATGTGAAAACTGAGGGCCTTGTTCCCACTCTTTTATAGAAGTACTCAACATCGATGTTGTTTTCTTTTTATCCTTGTGGAAAAGATACAGTCTGAGTGATCTTTTTAATTGCTTTTTGATGTGATTTGACATGTTTCAAGTTTTTTGCTTTATGATGCAAAATCCCTATTAAAGCATATTAAAACCAATTTCCTTCGAATAATAGTTACACTCCAAAAGGAAGTGTAGCCACTAATTGCCATTTATACAGATAACTTCTGTTTTCCTTACTCTGTCATATCTGTGTTTTAAGACCTTTTTAGTGAATTTAGGCCTTCATCTAGAAATGGCCTAATTTGCCATACTGTGAGAAGAAGGGAGAGCAGAGAAGACCTGGAGTGAGAAAATAATTAAAATGCTAATGAATCTGGCCTGAGTGAGAGTGTTTACTAAATAAATATGAAGGGAAGTAGTGTAGTTTGGAATTGCAATAAGAGATCAAAAGATGTGTGAAATTTGATTGGAAAAGGAAATTTACATATATATATATATTAAACCATAATTTAATTAAAGGTTTTGTGGAACAGATACAGAAGCAGGCAAAGAAGAGGATGATGCAGATGAATGTTTGAGATGAGCAGCTGATGTAATGTTTAATCTTGTTAATAAAAATACAGGCACTGCTCTCTGCCAAGAATGAGGGGATTTTATTTTCTGTATAAATACAAAGTAATGATCTGTGGAGACAGAGACGGACTGGGCAGATACATGGATTCTTCAGAGCTGCGTTTGCCAGACTTTCCCTTGTTACTGGCACACCTCAACTGAGATGGGACAAACTCTTCTTTTGATAAAGATAATTCTGCTCTTTGGATCCCCTAGTGCTAAGCTCCTTAATATCTGAGAACCTCAAGAGTGTGGCCCGGCTTTGCAAGGAGAGGATGCATTGGGAAAATGGAGGAGGAGATGGTTGGCTTACTAATGTCAGGACTGATGCTATTCAACTTCAGCTCTTCTGGCTATCGGAGAGGAGAATATTAAAATGCCATTTTAGAGTTTGCTTGAATGAGTACTGATAAAGGGAAATTCTGATGTGCTAAAAAACTTAGTGAAAATCTTAGTGAAGATTTTAACTCTCATTTTAAGTTGATTTTCAAAATGGAAGAGCTTCAGTCCTCTTCTCCCTACACATCTTTCAAACACCTCTTTTAAAAGGAATTACAAAAATCCATAGCACTATTGAGTACTTTTTACTACTTTTAAGAATATAAATGCTTTTATCTTTACATTTGTCTGCTTCTTAAATGACTACACACATCAAAAAACAAAGTGAAATGTTTCACTTTCACCAGTGATGTCCTCTCCTGTCATTCACACGGCAGATGATGCCACACCTTTCTTGGTTATCACTGAAAAGCTACTCAAGAGGTGGTTGTATCCACAAACATGAACAGTGGGCATAAGATAGAGTCAGGAGCTTGAATGCATCTTGCCTGAATCCTCTGGGGTTTTAGGGGCTATTCTGTGTCTCAGCCACTTCAGTGTGACTGCCTCAGGATGTGGAGGTTCTGCTGTGCCATGAGCATAGTGCAAGAAGCTTTGACAATTCTCTGCTTGTTTTCATTTTGGTAGCTATTTCCAGACTAGAACCAATGCAAGTAAATTGTTTTACCCTCAAAGTAAGCAGAGTCATCTTTGCCAAAATCAACAGCAGGTTTCAAAGCCTTCCAGGTTCCCTAGAACACAAAGGCTGACTCAGAGCTGTGACTCACCGTCAGGAAGCTTTGAGCCAGGGACCTCCTTATCTGCCTTTATATCTGGGGTGTGGGACCCAATGTCAGGGTGGAGAGGGCTGCAAGTTGGTGGAAGAGTGGAGGAAAGGTTAAATATTATGACAGCTTTCACTTCTTTGGAAAAGGACTGGAAAATGGTCATCCTTTCTTATGTCCTTTCCCGCTGGCAACTGGAATTGTTTTAGCAGGGGAAGCATGTGAGCAGTGTAGACCCATTGACAGTTCTACAGTAAATCACTCTGAATGGATTATTTATATGCAAAGCAACAGATTAATTTTTAAAGTTTTCCAAGTGATGAGAGTAACTCCAGGCACACAGGGAAATGTCACTGTTGGCTTTGTAAGGACTCTGGGCTCTGTCAGCCTGCTCTGCCTGGCTTTGCTTACTGTTACTGTGTCTCTCTCCTCTGCCAGCACCACGGGCGACTTGTGAGGTGAGACTCAGCAGGGCTTTTGCACCTGTCTCCAAAAGGCAATTTTTGTGTGTGGATAAAAAAAAAAGAGCGATCATTCAGTCTTTTTAGAAGCAAAAAAGATGTTCCCGGGGCCTGTAGTATTACCAGTGAATAATGAGACACAGCATCTCTGTTGGCAAAAGCTGCTGAAGGAAGGATGCAGAGATCTTCCTGCCTCTGGGCCTGACTGCAGGATGTGCTGCATTCAGTCCTTCCCTGCTCCAGAGTTAAGAGTTACTTTTGCTTTAGAAGATGCCTAATGCTCCTTTCTTTCACGTCTAATCCTAGGAATTAAATTTCATTGCTGTCATTGTTACTGGCATGCTGACAAACTTCCCCATGACTGATCAGGTCTCTGCCCAGAAGCAGACTTTCTTGCACGTCTCCATGGCAGGCTGTGAATCTATTCCTTTCTAGCTCCATGAATGAAGGGCTTTCCTGACCTCATGGATGAGAGACCCTCACTCTCTCAGCATGCCTTGGATTAGCCATGAGGGCTCAAAGTTTTCTCAGTGCTCTGACTTGCTGGGAGCTTCCCCTCGCTCCTGCCTCTTCTCAGATCCTTTTGTTAACTTTGTGGTACCTCAGACCTGCCTCCAGTCTCTGCAGGCTGGGCTTCCCTTTCTGACTTTCTCAGTCTCATGTAGAAGCATGTGTCTGAGGCAAGTGAGAGTTGTTATTTAAAAAAAAAAAAAAAACCAAAACAAAAAACCAACCCAACAAAGCAATCTTTCCTCCTTTGGCTGGGACCCAAGGAGACAGATGTTCCTGGGAAATGGCTGCTGTGGGCTTTGTGCAGGCACACCCAAACCAGCTCAAAGTGAATTTACGCGAGTAGCAAATCAAGCCCTGGCCCTGTGTGCTCAGCTCAGGCTGTTACTTGTACTATGCTGCTGGGACTAGTGTTGGTACTCCTGAGTGGCCCCTGCTGCCTTCTCCAGCAGGGCTGAGGTGGACGTGAGCCCTTGGACATCCCTGGGAGCAGGTGCTCCCTTGGCTCACTCCAGCTGATACTGCTGGGGGAAATCTAAAGGAAAAATAGACTCGATTCAGCACTTTATAATGATTTGTGCAGTTATTTTACAATGCGGCAAGCAGCTACTGCTGTTAGTAGGGCTTGATCCCATTTGGGAGTGGCACAGGTGGGTTACTGAGTGAAAAAGAATGGTGACTTGGATCAGAGCAAAGTAAATATTAAAAGGTACCTGTGCACTTCCCCAAAGATCAGGTTTGGTCTGACAACACTGGAATTACCTGCTAATCTCCATATAATGCATATAAACATATGTGGGAATTTTGAATGCACTTATAATCATGAGTCCAAAATCCCATTCCCATATTTGCAGAATAAGAGTATGTGCTTTATAACAAGCTTGATTTTATGAGCTGTAAAGCATCCCAGGCAAGGCACTATGTCTGTCATACTCTGTTCCAGATGATCCCAGCAATTCTTGACTTCATTATGTCATCAGCAAAAAAAATTGTAGACAATCTTCTATTTCTTCCACTTTGAAACTGAAGCTTTACCAAAAGCATATGATGATCATTGTCCTGCTGGGAGCAAGAAGTAGTCATTTTAAGAAAATTAGTAATTTCCTACATATTTTGCAGCTCTTCCAGACATTTATCTTTTCAAGTCCTATTTCTTCCTCTTCTTGATCCTTTGTTGAAGGTTGTAATCCTGTGTTTATATCTGTCTGTTGCCATAGAAATAGCTGATGTTGCTCTCTAAGCTTGAAACTTCCTTGAGGGATAAAGGAAAGGGCTATTCCTTGTAATTGTTCCATGAATGTGAAAATAACAAACCTGCAGATGGATTTCTCTTCAGAGGTCATGGATTTAAAATTCTCTGGCATAATGTGATAGAAGAGAGACCCTTTCAGTGATATTAGACCTAGCTTACTCCAAGCAGGAGACCTTCTGCATCCTGCCTCCCCAGCCTGCTTCATCTCTGTCTCAAAGGGACCAAATGATGGGTCAAGCGTTCTGCTCATAAAATTTTGCTTTCACTATTGATAGTGCAAACACTTGTCTGTTAGCAGTCCACCTGAAAATGTCAATATTGCTTTCAGAAGGACCATAGTCAATGTCAATAACTTATTGCATATCCAGGGTTTGAATAAGCAAGAGAAAGCAAGGTGTGTCAGGCCCTGTCTCTGGAGCCCTCCTTGTTTGCTTCTCAAAGTCCTTGCTTCTGTACATTCCCCTGCCACTGTCCTGTCCACAACTTTTAAAGACAATGGTCTTTTTATTTTGCCATTATGTTCTGAGATAGGTTACTGCAAACAGGCTCATAGCTTACACAAAAGGCAGCGCTAGGAGTGAAACCACTGTGGCACTTAAATTTAAGACCTCGAGATGTCACATCTTTCTTCTCTTTATCTTGAAGTAGTGAAATGGTATCACTTGTTTCAATTTAGCTTATCAAGAGGGATAGTTTTATTTAGGAAGGAGTGGTTTATCTCCCTTTTTAATTGTAGGGGGAATCAAAACAAGGTGTCCTACAAGCCAATGCAAATTTAGGAGGAAGTTCCTGGCTCCCGAGAAAGCTGCTTTACATTCAGTTGATGTGTGCAGGGTGGAAACTACAGTCATCTTCAGGTTGACAATTCTCATTTAGCAGCTGCTCCTTAATGCAATGGGGCAGTTGTAGTTGAGTTTGCAGTCTCTGCTCTATTAACTTTGCACTTAAAAATAAGCTGTGCTCTATTCTTGCAGCCATGTGCAGTTGTGGGTAACTCTATTTCACTCAGCTTTGAAGCACCATTTCATAACTCTTCTTCCCTTCTCTTTCCTGTGTTTTGCTTTGTGTACTCTCTCTATGAGTTGGGTGGTGCCTTAGTTTCACGGACAATTTTTTCCAGGTACACTCATGAACATTATTCCCTCTAAATCCTGGTATTCCTGTTTGTGTAAACATTTATCGCTACTTGTGGCACCAAATATTTGAGTAAAGACAACCCTTGATATGCTGAACATTTTCAGAATTTTCCCAAGAGACCAAAAAGCCCTTTTTCCTCTTAGTTTCTGTCTCACATTTGTGTCAGGGTTAAGAAGGACTGAAATGGTAAGAGAGGAAAGATGGATGAAAAATGCAGTGTTTCTGGTCCATTTGCTCATAGTTGTATCTGGAGAGAAGGCTTGCAATTCTGCAAAACTGGACCCTGTTTTGCTGTAGCATTTGTATCCACAGCCATACTGACCTTGACCAGATGTTTCCATGTTTATTGTTGATCTCTCAAGAAGCAAATCAATAGCGTTGGAAAACACTGGTTTTAGCACATGCTGTAGAATAACAGTTGCTTTCCGTAACTTTTATTGAGGAGATCTTTGCAATGTGCATTTATTCAGGGTGTTTTGAAGTTGTAGAGTACTGACCTCTTCAGAAGAAGCAGGATGTTGGGATCCACACTGGTTCCTAATCTGACTATCAGCCACCAATTTGCTTGGAGGGGAAGGTCTTTTACCAGTTATGTCATAGAGAGAAATCTGCTTTGACTTGATAAAAAATAAGCCTGAAGAACAGTGAGTGCAAATGATGAGAAGCAGAGCCAGCTGGTCCCCAGCTTGCCTTCCTGTTTTCCTCGTTAATACTGATTTTTGGATAATGTCTGACTCCAAAGCAACTTGAAAACATCATAGTAGCAAACAAGTCCAAGAAGGTCAGGTTTGAATCTAGTCTTACATCTGTGGAGGGACAGATTTGTCCTTTCAAAATCTGAGGTAAGTGCTGAATGAGGCTATGACTTGAGCCGCCTGTTCCGGGTGATCTTGTGTAAAGAAAACAGATGTCAAATACAGATTTTCTTGGAAGAATAATATAGCAGTAATTTAACAGACTGGAATTTGGTCATAGCATACTGACCTTTAGTCTTCTCATAACTCCTTGTAACTTTCTGTAAAAAAAAAAACTGGAAAAGAATCCCTAACTATTTAATCTCTGATTTTGAACTGAGTACCTTTAAATGATGCGTAAAGATTTCAGTTTTTCCTTTACAGGTTCATATTTCTGGGTAGTTACAGGAAAATTGGAAACAAATATATCCTGTAAAAATATACATTTGAAAGCAGGAATTGAGAAGAAAAAAATATATGTTGTAAACCATAAAGTGAAATGGCTGTCTTGGATGAGAAAGCTTTGGGAGGATGCTTGACTGCTTCCTGCCTTCTGCTTTGGACTTAGCATTGTCTTGTCCTGCCACATGGTGTCCCTCATCTGACATAAGGATTGTTGCCTTGCTCTGTTCTTTATTAGTTGGCTTTGCACACATGGACATCTCTTCCACTGTTAGGGGCTTCTGCCATGTAATGCATTTCATCACAGAATGCCAGGTATTGGAAGGAACCTCAAGAGATCATCTAGTCCAATCAAAGAGCTGTAAGAGAGTTTGAAGCTGTACAGACAGGAGCTGGCCTTCAGCAAGTAGAGGAGGGTGGCTTTTTCATGGGACTTTGGATGTTACTGAGATGCTGCTTGAACTTAACCTATTACATCTACAGCCAGGGATTGAACCATAGGTAGTGAACGGCATGTTGCCCCACAAGACTGCGGTACTGGTCCTGAATAGGTTTCCCCTCTCTTCTAGAATTTGCTAGTGTACACTGTAACTATAAAAGGCTTTATAGAATTATAGAATGGTTTGGGTTTTAAGGGACCTTAAAGATCATCTAATTCCAACTCCCCTGCCATTGGCAGGGACATCTCCCACTAGACCAAGTTGCTCAATGCCTCATCCAGCCTGGCCTTAAACACCTCCTGGGCGGGCGCATCCACAGCCTCTCTGGACAGCCTGTTCCAGTGTCTCACCACCCTCGCAGTAAGGAATTTCTTCCTTATATCCAGCCTAAATCTCCCCTTTTCCAGTCTGCATCCCTTACTCCTAGTTCTGCCATCACATACCTTACTAAAAAGATACGTAGGATAAATATTTTAAAATGCCTTTCATGTGGATCCCAGTTACTGTGAAATACTTAAATCTAAGATTTCATGCTGAATCAATGCAGGATGACGCTTCATCCCAGATTTCAATTTCAAATTCCCCTGAGAATTTTTATGTTCTTCTAAGTAGGGAAATGAGTGTTGAAAAATTATTTCTTTATCCCTCCCCCTTTAAAGTCTATGGAAAAACCTTTACTTCATTTCAGAGGATAAGATGCACTATGCTGTTTTTTAAAATGCATGTTTCTAGTGGCCACCTGAGGAGCACTTGGCCCTTATGACAGCTGGACTCTTGTTACCAGGGTGCAACTCGTGCTCCTCTAAATGGGCACAACTAGTTACATACTCGGCAGTGCCAGCTGAGGACATGGTAAGGGCAGCAATTCATTATTTTCCAAATTGTTTTGTGATGGAGCTATATACGGCGGTCCATTCTTCAAGCCTGGTTCAGTTTGTTACAAAAGTAGCCTGAGGTGACAAGAGGCTGAGAAAGGTGTTTTTTAACTTCCTGTGCTTTCAGCAGTGACTTCCAACCCCAGTTACAAAGCACAGAAGAAAAGAATCTGAGGAATGTACTCAATGGCTGTTGAGCAAAACCCAGCTCCTTTCAATGAAAAGTAACCAAGTAACACTGAAACTCTCAGCTTTATGCTTTCTTGCCTGCACAAATGGATGGAAAAGGGCTCTCTGAATGGGTGCTCTCTTCTGGAGATCTCTCTCATCAGCATCAGTACCATAAGAACACTGTTATCCATTCCATTTTTAAAAAAGGAGGTAATTAGTTTTTCTCAAGTTTGAAATGTGGTGAAGCACTAACTGCTGGTTTGCATTTGTTTTTGTGTTGCTACTGAAATTTTCAGGCATGTAGGAGTAATAACTGCTGGAGTAGTACAGAAATGCTGATTTAGAAGCTGTGAGAGCTGCTGCAGAATAAGTTACTTGTGTTGTGCTGTTTCTGGGAGAGGAGCCTGAAATAGCAGGGCCATAGCTGTGCTGGCACAACTAGCTCTCACTGATGTGACCTTGAAATACCTCTGAAGAGTATGTCTTGCTCCTCCCACCAGCCACTTATAAATGCTACAAAAAAGTAGCATGAAAACATTTGCTCTCTTTTGTGAAAATAAGCAGAAATCCCAGCACTCTGCAGTGTTTCATCTTTGTTGTGATTTCAGCTGTAAAAACCTTCAAGGCGTGAGGCTTAGTAGCATGTGAACACAAGGATTGTTGTTCTGAATGATAGTGATGCTCTGTATGTGTGACCTGATGGTCGAGATGAGGATTGCGACCAGTAACAAAGGCTCAAGAAAGTGCTGGGCCATAGGATGTACACAGTGTCCCTCTCTTCCCTCTCCATCTCAGGATCAAAGAGACTTCTTGATCACCAGCCTGCATCCTTGTGCTCTGTTTTGCTTCTGCTTGACCTGGCGATTGCTCTGCCGAGAATCAGTCTGCTCATTTGTGGTTTAGAAAAAAACCATCAAAACCCTCCCAGACTCTAACAACTTAGAGGAAGATGTGATAAAATCTTCTCCCTGGATACAGTGATGTCTCTTTTCTGCCTCTCTGCGCTCAGCAAGTCAGGGGATGTGATTATTCCACTGTATGCTTTTGTCCAGTTCTTGTCCCCTAGGCAATGGGAAAATGGAGATGGTCCAATGTACAGGCACTAATATGATCAAAGGTTGAAAGATTTGGCATATGAAGAAAGGCTTGGCATATGAAGGAACCTTGGATTTTATTCAGTCCGGAGAAGGCTCAAAACTCCAAAGGTGAAGACAGAGGACATCCTTTTCATGGATGTCTCATGCTCAGGATACACACTGACAGAAGAGGCAATGGGCACAAGTCACTTCACAGGAAACTGGATATTATAGAAATATTCTTTGCCATTGGAGCAGCCAGATTTAGGAGCAGGCTGATCAGAGAAGTGGTGGACGCAGCATCTTTTTCCCACAGAGTTCACTTTGTGATGTGTACATCTCTCCTTGCTTTTACTCTGAACTTTGGGTCTTGGGATTGTTTCTTACCTTCATGGTTTTCAAACAGAAGCTAAAGGTACCAAAACTTACTCCAGTTTTAGGCACACTGTGTGAGATGAACAAATTATTTCCCTCTTGGGGATTGCCTGTCATGGAGAAAGGCCTATAAAAACACAAGAGTTTATATTTATTTAACAACTTTTAAGCACTTCATTTTTAGATCTTAAGATTGAGGAAAAAAATAGAAGAACATAGGAAAAGCAAAGACTTCAGTAGCTCAAGTTAAATTGTCATCCTACTGGAAATATTTAGGAGGGATGGGAATGTTGCGCAGTTTGGAGGTTGAATTTGTGTTGGCAACAGGGTCAGCCTTGAATAGACTTTGCCATGTGCAAATGTGGTGAGATAGAAAATGAGGGGAATTCATCCTTTGTAAACAGGTGGGATTTCTGGTATCACAGATTGGAGCTGAATGCGGTTCACTGAAAATATTTATTCTTGTGGAACTGGAAATGTGTTAGCTATCCTTCTACAGAGCTATTGCAGTTTTGGTCACAGACTGTGCTCAGCAAGACTTTTACTGCTCAGGAAATCTGGTTTCATAGAGAAATTAGCCTGAATTTAAAAGTTTATATTGTAATTGGGACTTGGATTGAGTTCTTATTTAGACTACCTGTGAAACTGTGCTCTTTGAGCTGTAGCATTCAGCAGAAGAATCTAAAGATAATTAGGTAAATTTCTTTAATTGCCATGGCATACTTCCCCCCTCATGCAGGTGTCCAAGTCCCTTAGAACTATTTCCATTTCATATTGTGTTGGTTTACACACTGGATCTACTCTGGATTAAATTAACCAGACTTCTTGAGTAGGCAGAGAGCAGGCTTTTCTGCTTCACTTCTATATGTGGGCAGTAAGGTGGTGATCATCAGAAACCAGGACCCAGATGAAATGCAGCTGTGACCCAGTCTGCACCAGCTATTCCATGTATTGTGGGGGGCCATCCAGCACAAACAGCAAAGTCCGAGTAAAATTAGCCCCTTGTCTGGAGTCACCTGTGTGCTAAAGTACTAGCTGGCATCCAGAGGTTGTACCAAAATGCATCAGAAATTCAAATTACCTTTTCTAACACAGTGAGTGCAGGTGTTAGCTTTCTGCTGCTTATGTAACAGTGACATGGCAGTGACTTGGGAAGTTGCTTAGCTGGAAACTCCAGTGTCACAAAACCAAAGCAGAGTTCTTCATCTGGATCTCTCCCACTAATGTACTTTGCAGCTGTGTGTGAACTGAATCACAAAAGAGAAAAACTACAGAGGGAAGTGGAGACTGACTTCCCATCCAAAGAGAGCTGCCTATTGGCGATGTGGTACCAGGTCCTCTGAGATGCTGTGGCTTCCTGCTGCGTCTGGTCCTCCATCCCTGAGAGCAAGCAGAGCTTTGTGACTCTTAGTGAAGCAAATGTCTACCATAAAGTATGTGGTACCCATTTCAAAGGTGGAAATGCTTTCTGGTAAGAGTAAAGATCTGTGCCAGAGCCACAGATAGAACTTGGACTGTGTTTTTATGTAGTTAAGGATATGCCAGAATGCTATTAAAGTTCTGTTTTCTTTTGTTTTTGCAAAACTGAAGTGATGTAAAGGATTGAAGAGATGAGGATTGAAAGGTCCAGAGGAGATTTTGATTGAAATATTTGAGAGGGAGATAAAATCTGGAGGGTAATAAAGGCCCCTGTTAAAATTTCTCCTAAATTTTTACCATGTGCCTTGAACTTGGAATAAGGGTGTAAACCAAAGGAACTGAGGAAGCAAAGTA
Organism: Turnix velox; assembly: GCA_013400935.1. Taxonomy (NCBI): domain Eukaryota; kingdom Metazoa; phylum Chordata; class Aves; order Charadriiformes; family Turnicidae; genus Turnix; species Turnix velox. The sequence continues at coordinate 279,675 of VZTY01032685.1, forward strand.
ATAGTGATCAGAAAGACTTGCATCAGTCTCATCATATCAGTGGCCCATCTTCAAGTTTCTGGGTTGCAGAAAGGAATTGGAGGGACAGCTATCAGATAGCTTTGTAGATACATTTAGATACCTCCTCCAAGATCAGGTGCAGCACAGAGAAAACACAATTTTGAGGAGCTGTAAGCCAAATAAAGGATGGAGATGACAGTAAACGAGAAGGATGAGAAAAGATTGGTAAATCAGAGGAAGTGTGATGAAAGTGACCTCAGTGTGAGAAGGACATCTTCAACATAAAGACATTGAACTGTTGGAGCAGGTCCAGAGGAGAGCCATGAGGATGATCAGAGGCCTGCAGTACCTGCCTTATGAGGACAGGCTGAAGGAGTTGGAATTGTTCAACCTGGAGAACACAAACCTACTATCAGGGGAGACCTGATAGTAACTTACCAATACCTGAAAGGGGCCTACAGAAAAGTTGGGGTAGGACTTTTTAATAAGGTACAGGATAGCAGGACTAGGAGGTATGGATGCAAATTGGAAGAGGTGAGATTAAGGGTGGATAGACAAAAAAAGCTTTTTCCTGTGAGGGTGGTGATACACTGGAACAGGATGCCTCATCTCTGGAGGTGTTTAAGGCCAGGCTACACAAGGCACTGAGCAACCTTGTATAGTGGAAGGTGTCCCTGCCCAAGGCAGGGCAGGTGGAACTATATGATCTTTAAGTTCACTTCCAACACAAACCATTCTATGAGAAGCACAGGTAATGGGTAACTTGTTCAGTAGGTTATTGGAAATTATTCTTCCATGTAGGTGTAGTGGATCACAATGGAACTTTTCATAGTGAACATATACTACAGTAAATAAAATCCCTAATCCCTGTACTTTATCTGTAGTGCTAAAAGGCAAGAGAAAGCTAAGCCTTTGAAGTATTTTGTAAGTATAGTAAATAAAATGTAGTTCATAAGTGAAGGTTTAAAAGAACATTCAAGATAACTGCATTGCATACCTGGCAGAAGATTGGATTCTGCAGCTTCTTAAAAACAAGAGGGAATATGGAACCTTTTCTAGTGAGGAATAGCCAGACACAAGTGTGCATTTATTTAAAAAAGATGGGGGGAATGTTTTGGTTAGTTTTTGTCTGCCAATCTTCTAACCTCTGCTTATGTTTCTTCTGTTTCTTCTCTTGCTGCTTTGGTCTTTTAAGCATTAGAATTGTTGCCATATTCCTGAAACTTGAAAGCAAATTAGAAATCAGCAGTCCCAGCCCTAACCTTATTTCCTGTGCTACAATACAGAGACAACCCAAGGGACCTTTAAGGTCTGTAAGGCATTCCCTATCTTTCTATTTAGAGTCTTTTTTTACTTTCCTTACTTGCTCAGCCTCAATCTTGGCAGCCAGCGCTGTACTTACTTTGTGATCCTTATCTCTGGCCTTGCCCTTAGTGAATGGTCAGCTCCATATCTCCTGTCCTCTTCCCCTGCACTGAGGTCTGTAGTTAAAGAAAACTTACTGTTAATTAAAATAAAGTCTTGCTTGGAGTAAAGCATTAATATTTCTGCAGGAGTACTCAGATACAGGACCAAATGAAACTGCTAAAGAAACCTGAGTGTGTAGCTCAGTTGGGAGAGCATTACTCTCTTAAGGTGAGAGCTAAGAGTTCAAGTCCCTGTCCAGGTATGAGGCTTGTTACATTTGGGCTGATGGTTGGAACTGATGATCAGAAAGGTCCCTTCCAACCTAGATGATTATGAAATTATGAAATCTCACTCTCTCCTTGAGACAAAAGGATCCCTACAGTACTCCAGCTTGTGCGGGTGACCCAAGACTGGCCCCATGTCTAATTACACAGTGTGCTTTAGAGACTGCATGTGGAAGGTGTGATGCTGTTGCTATAGCCCCTGTCCTGACAGAAGATGTCTACTGGGAAGAACACAAAGTGGAAAAGTCTTTTTAGCTGCAGCCCAAAGGTTTCAAGGAGCCAGAGTAGGAATGAATACTGAAAGTCGCAGTTTTTAGATTAACAGATTTCCTTAGCTATGTTTGTGCTGGAAAGAAAAATGTGACAGGAAGGTGTTTGATTCTGTACAATAGCATCCATACAACAGAGTGCAATTGATGTGTTTAATCCTTGTGAAATCAATTGATGGATGAGGTAGGAAGAGGTTATTGCTGTGTGCTGTTGTACTGGACTTCAGATTTAGGCCAGACTCCTCCAAAGTTGATGGAAAAGTGACTTTTGGTTTAATTGAATAAGCTCTTTGTTTCCCTCACTGGTACTATTTTGTGTCCTGTTTAAGCAGAAAAAGAGCAGATCTTCATGGACTGCACATTTATGATGAAGTCTTTTCTGTTCAAGCTTTAGAGTTAGTTGTGGTTAAGTGAAACTCTGTAAAACCAAATGAGGGAGCTTCCCCTAACTTTTCCAGAGGAACTTTAACTATTGCAAAAACACATTATACTCTTTAATTCTGAAAATTACATACTTTTACCAAGTATAGTGCTACATAATTGTTTTCCTACAAGACTTTCTGCTGGTCCTCTGAAGCAACTTGTGCAGAACTTAACCAGATTTTAAATGTTACACTGACTTCATTGAATTATTATTTGTCATTTGGGTGATTATCTGAAATTTTATTTGTCTGAAATGAATAAATAACATTAGTAGCTGGATAAAGGTGGCATGATAATTTTTGAAATGGTAATTCTTTACTGTTTATAGTATCTCTGGTAACATTCAAACAAATACACAATTTAACTTATCACAGAATCATAGAATGGTTTGGGTTGGAAGGGACCTTAAAGATCATCTAGTTCCAATGCCCCTGCCATGGCCAGGGACACCTCTTAAAACTATGTTGACCTAAGCTATGGTCACTTCAGTTGTTAAAGTTTGGTAGTGCCAGGGAGATGTACCTGTTTCACAAACTGTCAGCTTTCTTCTGGTTTAGCACTCATAGAAATATTTTCATTCATGAAGGTTAAATAATAACAGTGCTTTCCAGTTAGAATCACGAGAGTCACGAGACGAAATCTGGTACATTCTGCTATGAAACACAGGCCAAATTAGTTCCTTTTTTTGGTCATCTCTTTGTCCATGTCTGTATTTACAGTCTTTGATAGTTTCAGGTTTGTTTTTTTTGAATTCACTTTTAACTCTAAAGACTGGAAGAACCTAGTGTGCAACCTATTGCTTTAGATGTGTTTCTTTCAAAGATGACATAAGCCCAAGCAATCTATTGGATTATATATTAGTTTCTTTTTAATGAACTGGCAATCATGTTTTTGCCTGAATTTGACTTATTGAACTTCTCTAGGTTGTTACATTTCTGGACTGAACAAATAGTCCTGCACTGTGGATCTTCAGCTGAACATTGTTTTCTTATAACAACTGATTTTTTAAGCAAGTTGAGTCTCAATGTGATGTTAACCAGAGTATTATCTGTTTGGGTTACAGGATTTTCTTACATAATACTCTTTACTGTTACTTCCAGAGTTCAGCAGCTGTTAAACAAATATTGTCCAAGAATGTCTGCAGGCTTCAGTGTTTCATTTCCCGTGTGCTATTGTTTGTTATTCAACAAAATATCAGGACGTAAGGTTGATCAATAGCAAAAGAAAGAAGTCTCATTAATTGGTGTGCTGGAAAATGCTATGCATTTGTAATCAATGTTTTCTCTAGTACTCATTCCAAAAGAGGAAATGTGGGAAGCAATAGTTATTTTTAAGGTACGAATTACTTTTTTATTTGATGGCATACTAAAAATATCATGGATATGATGGCTTGGTAGTAGTGTCTGCACTGCTCTGTAAGAAGCCAGGAATAGACTGTTGATGATGGGTTTTTTCCTAGTGGAAATTTAGGGTTCCTGTGCCCTAGGTGTGATTTTTTCCTTAGAATTATTTACTTTATATTGTTACCTAGTTAAGCAATGACTTCTTTGCAAATTATGTCTACTTTGTGTCAAACTAATAGTGACTGCTTTGACAGTAATAGTATAAAAGTGAAAACTGTAGCAGGCAAAGAAGCTCTAGAGGACAGAAGTGCCATTAGGTAGATTGAAGAGAGCAAATCCCTCTCATAGTTAAAAGCTACTGACAGCTCCTTTTGGTTGGAGAAATGTTTACAAACTCATTGGGGACGTTTGCCAAATTTTGAACGTCTAAAAGGCAAAACTCCCACTGTCTTTGGGATTTAAACCTTAGACAAGCAAATGGGAGGGCTGTCTGTGAACTGCAAGGCAGGTGTCTGACAATGACAATGTTAACATTTCAGAATCATGAAGGAGGGGAAAAAAGAAACAAATGTACAGTAATACTCCCCATCTGAAAATAAAAATAGGAAAGAATAGAGCCACTGAAGATGAAACACATTGCTGTAGCCAGAAGGAGCTATGAACACAAGCTTTTTCAAGTGATTTCCCTAACTCTACTGTTGCACATGACTTCTATTGAACAAATAAGCAAGTAGGTACATTGTGATAGATGTTCTAACACAAGTTCTCCCTTGAATTAATTGGAAAAAACATCCAAGTACTTTTTTCTTCTTTGTTTTACATAACTCCACAGTGAATGATGCTATGGAAGGGAGAGGAAATTACACTCCTGAGTCAAGGATTTTAGAAAGGGGATAAATGAAATCTGCAGGCTATTAGTTAAACTGGCTTCCAAATGAACAATCTAATCTCATGTCTGCATAATTTCATTATCGGCAATTTGAAAGGGCTCAGATATTTTTCCTCTGGTGTTTTTACAGCAGATGTGAACTAGACTGTGCCTGTTAATTGAGAGTGTTTTTCCAGTTGCCAAGAAACAGACACTTTTTTTAGAGAATGCAGTGTTGTACTCCCAGCCTCAGAGTCCCCCTGTTCTCCTGCAGGGTTTAGGAAGTCGATGTTCTGGTAACTAGGTTACCCCTGACAGCAGAGGCATGAGCTCAGCTCCTCTAATGGATGGAGAGTACCAGTAGGCAATAGCTGGTGTTCAAACATGTTGAAAATTTTTAAAAAAAGAATATTCTGCCAATGACTTTATACCTTCAGGAAATGTAGTTACATTTTTATGATGAACATAAGATAGATTTAAGAGAAGAAGAGCTTAATAGACTAATAATAAAGCCATCCCAAGCTTGCTGCCAGCTATGGTGAACAATTATTTGCTCGTATGGTGAATGCTGTGGTTGCACTTTGTAAGTTTGCTCCCAGATGCCAGTGATCCTGCTGTATTGTCCCAGTCCTAATACTGACATCAGAAAGTGGGGCAGGAAATCCTGCACCTTTAACTCATAAGACTAATGAGCCAAGAATTATGATTAGCTTTATGAGCTAAGATTTTAATGTTATGGGTGATGGATACTTGATAACCTTTTCTGAAGCAGTGTGCTACTTACGGCATTTTGGTATTTTTTCCAGTTATAACTATTCTGCTTTATAACTGAGGATTCTGTGTTTCAGAATAACTGCAGTTATTCCTGTTGAGCATTTGTGCCTCCTTGCAGTTCCAGCTGCTGGTTTCCACCCTGATTTTGCCACTTTCCCATTTCCAGCTAGCCAGTTTGCCACTTCTGCTCTGTGAGCCTGTTCCACATTCTCTCTAACCATGGGACAGAGACCAAGGGATGATTAGGTGAAAGTCTCCTCCTGAGGTGCCTATTTTTCAGCTTAATGTATACCCTCTGTTGAACCAACAGTCTTGGCATCTGCTGGTATAAAGGGGTGAGACACCTGCTTGGGTGTGTGCTGAGGAAACAAACCCTTCTTCTTCCCTCTTCCTCAACCCAGTCCACCTCTTCCTCATAGAGCTGCCTGGTACCTTGGGAATAGACTGCCCTATTCCCTTGTTCAAGTACAGTAGGACAGGCCTTGCCAGCCATGTCACTGCTCTGGGGGTGCAGCCATCACTCATGGCATCCAGTACTGGTGCCCTCCAGGCTGAGTGCCTGGAGAAAGGGAGAGGCTCACCTTGCCTGATGGCTTGTGGCCCATCTCTGGGCTCTGTTCCTACCTGGATGTCAGCATTGATGGCAGGAGAACTTTCCATTGGGAGTTTTTACTTTGCAAAGGCTTACAATCTGCTTTAGCAATCTGTTCTGGTTGACCTAGTGGAAAACATGCTGGCCTCCATCTCTCTATGTCCCTTCATGCCTTTCTGGAAGGTTAGACTTCCTTTCACAACGGTAGCTGTGTTTCTTTTTGTAATGTGTACAGTCATCTGTAGCAATTGCCCTGAGAACAAGATTATTTCAATTTCAGCAAAATTTATTCTCAATTTCTTGGAGAATCAGTACAAAAGAACTTGAATCAGAATACCAGAACAGATTTATGAAAGTATCTTCAGAGCTTAAGTACAAATTAAGCAAGAACATATCACTTATCTATAAGAGCAGACTTACAAGAGCTACACTTAACCACGAAGGCACCCATCTGTTTTTGCTAGACAACACATGTAAGCTCCCGGAGTTGCACTCAGCCTGATCAGAGCCACTACAGCTGTGGATAAGCATCTCTGCATCTTGTCACTGCTCAGAATTGGCCCCAATTCCTCCTGTAGAGCCTACCTGTGGGGCTGATTTGTGAAGTGTAGTGTGAGTGCAGGAGTAAGACATGAATTGAAGAAGGCCTGGAAAAAAAGCCCAGAACTTGGGAGCACCACTATCATCAAAAATTACAGTAGGCTGCAGGAGAGTCAATCATTAAAGAGACTATGGAGGCCCTTGCTAGGAGAAGAGAACTGAATTCAGCACCAATTACAGCTTAACAGAACTGGTGGTCATATTTTGCTCAGGACAGGAAACCCTGAATTCCACAGCACTTCTATGGGGACTCCTTCATCTTTCTCTGTAAAAACCAGCTATGATGTACAAGCAAGATATATGTGGGACCAGGAAATCCTGGCATTATGGTCTCACCATAAGAGATGCTTCCACCAGGAGGTACATGAAGGTCTTGTTTCTGGCTGCTCAGGCTGCTTCTATATTTTATGAATGCTGGGAAAGCAGAGTGATCCTAGTGCTTGCAGAAAGCAGATTCAGAGTCCATCTCCTGTTCCCTGTGTTGCTGTTGCAGTATCAGTTTTTAAATTTCCAATGAATGATGTAGATAATTGGCAGATTGAGTCTGCAACTTGTTTTTTGGGTGATGATAAAATTCAGAGAAGCGTTTCAAGTATTCTTCCATGTGGATGCTGTGAATGGTAACAGCAGGCATCGAGGCCTTTCCCTGCACAGAGGATGTGCTTCCATACCTGTAGCATCAAACAGCAGCCATCCCTCAAGCCTCAGCACAGTCTAAGTGGGGATGTAATCATAATGCTCAAACTGAGATGAGTTAGGGATGCTACACAGTAGGCTCTGGATATGACACGCAGGAGGTAATGTGCTTACTTGCTATGCAATGGAAAAGGCTCTTGGCATCTTGTAGAGGTAAACGTTGCAACTTGACATTTGTCTGTCAGCACTGAATTTCTGCCTGCAAATGCCATTGTACCTCCTTTCTGTCGATTCTCCATTGTCACTTGGAGATGTCTATAAGCCATATTTTTGTTCTATTAGAAGATGCTGGCCAACTCATTTGCAATTCCCCCCCCTTCTCTGTATCGTCAGACCCTAAATTCACTCTTTGAAAAGCAAATATACTTCATGTTTTGGATAAGCTACAGAGTAAAATTCTTATATTTTCTGTCCCTCAGACAATCTGGTAGTTAGAACAGGTGAAGAGAAATATGACCTTAGCATTAATAGCAGTGTTTGCTACTTTTCCATCTAACCCTAGTAATTTTAAGTAGATTACTATGGGTTCAAAATATCCACTCTTGAGATCCAGAAATGCATCAACAGTAGCTAAACATAAGAAGTGTCATATTCTCTTTTTCATGGCACTGGGAAGTACTTCAAAGGTCTGTGTTGAAGAAAAGAGTTGTAATGTCCATACATGGGGGTGAAAACAGCATGAGAGACTGATTGGAAGTAAGACATTCATCTTACAGCCATTAAAGGGAAACAGTAAGTCGAAGGGAATGCCTTTTTGATGCTTTGTTTATGAGACTTCTCATAAGTGCCTGTTCCTACTCTATCACCCACTATCTTGAAGCTGAGATTATTCTCCCAGGCAAGGGAGACATACTTTGTGTGTCCCTGTCCCTCCTTCTCTTGGCTTCTACCCACACTTGCTAAGACTACCCAGAAACCTAGCTTGCTTAGTAAAGAACTGTATATCAAATCAAAACATTTCAAAGGCCTACCTTGCTTCTATCAGCTGCACAATTCCTGCATGTGTCCTTTCTGTGCTCTCTCTCTCGGGCTGGTGCTTGGCTCTAACAGCCTCTCCCTGGCTCCTGCGTATATTGTGCACAGTTGTTCTCATCCTGCATCTAGAGCAAAGCCCTTCAGGGGAAGAGTTCCCACATTTTTATCTTCTGAGAAAACTTTATTACTGTCATCTCCCTGGCATTTCTCCCTTTGCCATGCCTAAGGTAAGTAAAACTGACTTCAAGTTTTAACTCCTCTATAAATTGTGTGAGTACCAAGCTATGGAAGATGTTCTGATGATCACTTGTTTAACAATTTGTTAGTGTTTGGGTTTTTTTAAGGCTGTCGTGTTTCATTTGCTACTTTTCATGCAGTCACTTCTCTTTCAAGGTGCATTATGTGCAGCTGAAATATGTTTGTGGCAAGGTTTCTCTGCAATCAGTGCACACACACATTCAGAGAATTGATTTCTTTGTGGTGGCCCACAGTGGGACACAGCTGCAGAGTGCACCTAGGAAGGTAACATAAAGGGAACTTTTCACCCATTTCATACCAATGCCTAGAATTGCAGGATCCTGATCCTTGTAGAGCTTTAAATGAATGACCTTGAGCTTCTTAAGAAGGAATTTCTGAGTTTTCTTTTTTTATGACAGTTATGTCTGAAGCAAATCACATGCTGCTGACTTGAGTCTGAATTGTGCAACTTTTTTTACAGCTTGTTAACTGTGTGCAGATAGGCAGCTGTTGAAGCCACCCAAGCAACAGGGAGCCAAATCTGATAGAAATAAAACAGCAGAAACTATGTTCATACTTACTCAAACTTCAAACAGCAAGGAATTTTTTTTTCCTCTTATTCCCTCAGTTGAACTGATTCAGATGCTTTCTTGGAGAGAACTCAGTCTGGAAAACAGCCTGTTTTATGGCTGTTGACTTGTTTCACTGAAATAATATGGAAGGAAGGGATGAAATCAGATCCTCTGAAGCCAAACTGCAGCCTAAAGAATCATTTTACTTGTATTTTGACTGCTCTTCTTCTCTAGCCCATTTCTCTTAAAATCGGAGGACATTGATCTTCCAGCATTCACAAGCATTTCTGGAATCCCTGCCTTAATTTGCCCATGCACAGTGCTATTAGAAGAAACAGGAAATTAGTTCCTGGTATTTAAATCCTGTTTTAAAATAAATATGTATCATTAAATCAAATATCTCTGGGGAAAGAAAAACTGATACTGGCTCATAGAGATTGTAAGGTGGTGCTGCTAGTGTTCTTGGGGCTTCAGAGAATCACACAGAATATCAGGGATTGGAAGGGACCTGGAGAGATCATCTAGTCCAACACCCCTGTTGGAGCAGGAACACCTAGACCAGGTCACGCAGGAACTTGTCCAGGTGGGTTTTGAATGTCTCTGGCAAAGGAGACTCCACACACTCTCTGGACAGCTTGTTCCACTGTTCTGTCACCTTCACTGTGAAAGTTTTTTTTCTTCTATTTCTTTGGAACCTCCTGTGTTCCAGCTTGCACCCATTGCGCAGAGTCCTATCACCCTTCACATATTTACAGACATCAATGAGGTCACCCCTCAGTCTCCTCTAAACTAAAAAGACCCATCTTCCTCAGCCTTTCCTCATANCTACTGATCATTCCCCTTCTAGTACACTCCAGGATGTCATTGGCCTTCTTGGCCAAGAGCACATTGTTGGCTCATGGTCATCCTACTGTCCACCAAGAACTCAGGTCCCTTTCCCCTACACTGCTCTCTAACAGGTCTTCTACTGGCATTGTTCTTTATTTCTTCTTCTTTATTTCAGAGCTGTGGTTTGCAAAATATAAAGGGAATTTCCCTGCCACCTTTTAATGGCTCTTATTATGGTCATCTTTAGTTATCCAACTCAGCTGTCCTTAGGGGCTGAATAACTCAGTTCTTCATGCCTTGCATCCTGTGCACTCTTGTCTGAAGCACAGCCACAATCACAGCACAAGACTTTGTTGAGAAGAAATTAAAGTGGGAGGGCAACATAACTGGAATTTCTCCTTCAGGTCTCTTCTTCTCTCACTACTTGAAATCTTATTCCATCCAAATGCTTGCTTCAAGTAACCACAGTATGTTTCACTCCATTTTATTGGCCACATTAAGGCAGCATTAATGATTCTTGCATAGCTGATGCATTTGTAGCTCTAGGGGAAGGGAAAGCAAGGCCACTTTGATATCAGTTTATGTAACACAAAATTAATGTATTGGAAGGCTCAAGGCCATTAAAAGTAAGAACTACATTGGAATATGTTCCATATGGCAGTTTCTCAGGTACTGTGATAGCTAACCCAGGTTAATAATTAAAATCCTTTTCTATCACTCTCTCCTTGTGGATGCAAAAAAGGACTGGAGATTTCCTTTTAATATGAAGACGTTTGTTTTCCTGAGTATGTGACACTGCTGTCATTATCATAGCATGTCTAGGCAAATAATCCAAGAGGTAGTAGCCCATGGTGATGTTAGTGACTGATGGAGCACTGTTAGCACTGACAGCTTTAAGACTCGGAGTAGAACAGGAAAATGTTGCCTATTTTAATGAGCTATGTTCTTAGTTTGGGCAGCAACAGAGCATACTGTCCTTGCGCTCAGCAGCATCAGCAGCCACTGAACTCAGCAGGAGCTATTTTGGGGTTTTTCCACGTTGGAGCATAATAGGGATATTAAGCTCAAAACCTTGATTTGATGCTCTTAAGTTCTTGGAGCAATTTCACCTCTTCAGTTACAAAGCATGAGGTTTGTTACAAAGCATGAGATTTTTATNGGAGGACTGGTTTGTTCTTCTATTTTCTAAAGTAGCCCACAGTGATGTTAGTGACTGATGGAGCACTGTTAGCACTGACAGCTTTAAGACTCGGAGTAGAACAGGAAAATGTTGCCTATTTTAATGAGCTATGTTCTTAGTTTGGGCAGCAACAGAGCATACTGTCCTTGCACTCAGCAGCATCAGCAGCCACTGAACTCAGCAGGAGCTATTTTGGGGTTTTTCCACGTTGGAGCATAATAGGGATATTAAGCTCAAAACCTTGATTTGATGCTCTTAAGTTCTTGGAGCAATTTCACCTCTTCAGTTACAAAGCATGAGGTTTGTTACAAAGCATGAGATTTTTATTGCCTGCGTGGCAGGATGCTGTGATTTCATGCACACTGGATGGTGCATTCTCTCTATTAGGAAGACCACAAAACAACCATAACCATTATAAATATGGGAACTAGATGTAAACACCCATAAATCTGAACCTTAAAAATGAATATAGTTTAGATTTGTTGTTTTGCTTTCCTCCTCCCTGAACTGGAAAAACAAGTCCATACATGAAACAGAGTCTTTGATATAAGGCGGTAGGACTTCAGTGTCCTATCACCAGAGCAGGAATACCGGTTTGGGCTGGGAATCCCATAAACCTTGGTAGAGAATAAGAACATCAGTGTTACTCTCTCTCTCTCCCACTTTCCAGGACAGCTCTTTCCAATCTAGAGCTGTGGTTTGCTGCAATGCTTGGATGTGACCACCAGCTGATGTAAACGGAGACCCTGTAATCTTGGCTACCTTTGACCTCCAGATGAGAAACTTTTTTTTTTCCTTGTCTAATTTCCAAAGAGCTGTTGCAGGAGAGGTGAGAGGTTCAGGAACAACTCTGCTGTCAGATGCTTTCCTGCGCTGCGAGGAGTGATGTCCAACCTGTCTCTGAGCTGATTGACTTGCTCTGCACCAAAGGTCTTCATGTTCTGTGCTTTTTGTAATGTGTGACTGTTAGAGAGCTTTAAAGTTCATGGTGGGAGCATTCAGACCTAGTACAGCTGTGCCTGCTGCTCCAACTTTATATCCCAGGCAGGTCACAGCACAGGACAAAGATCAGCTGTGAGTCAGATAGCATCTTCCATTTTGAAAGAAAACCTCAAGTAATAGATTACTTAGCTTAATTTCCAAAATTACCTGAACGAGGCTGATCAGTTCATTTTTACGGTGTGAACTACCTCCCAATGCTTTTTAAAAAGGCAATATTTTAAAATCCGTATCTTCAGTTTCTGTATTTTCACTTCTTTACTAATATAAGAATAAGAAGCTGAGTTAAACACCTCGGACAATCAGGACAAAGAGCATGCTTCTAAGTTTCCAGCTTCAGAAATTCATTGCTGAAGATTTACCAATGAAACAACTTTAATCATGACAACGGCAACTTCAGGGAAAACTGAAAGCTAACGCTTTCTTCAGGTGGTACAAGCTGATGGCAATATTTCATCTTGTGGTAATAGAAAATGAATTTCTAGGAGTATTGGATGCAAATCAGAAGAGGGGAGATTTAGGCTGAGTTCTTTAAGAAGTTCTTTATTGTGAGCGTGTTGAGACACAGGAACAGGTTGCCCAGAGAGGCAAGACTATATTGCTTAGGCAGAATGGAGTATCTCCTTGTATTGTATGAAATAGCTTCTAAATGCCTCAAGGGGCCCTACAGAAAGGCTGGGGTAGGACTTTTTAATAGGCTACAGGATGGCAGGACAAGGAATAATGGATGTAAACTGGAAGAGGGAAAATTCAGGCTGGATAGAAGAAAGAAGTTCTTTCCTGTGAGGATGGTGAGATTCTGAGACAGGTTGTCCAGAGAGGTTGTGGATGCCCCCTATCTGCAGGTGTTTAAGGCCAGGCTGGATGAGGCACTGAGCAACCTGGTCTAGTGAGAGGTGTCTCTGCCCATGGAAGAGGGGTTGGAACTAGATGATCTTGAAGGTCTCTTCCAACCCAAACCATTCTGTGATGCTATGAAATTGAATTCTAAACATCCTCTTCTGGCACACTTTTTTCCAGGTATTTTAAAATCATTACTTTCTCTCTTCAAAGCCTTGAGTGTTTCTGTCCAGAAACCCCGGTTTTCTGGGACCAGAGCAACCACTTGGTGACCACAGGACAGCCAATGCCAGCACACCTGTGCAAGCCACAACATCACAGGTAAAAATCTGCCCATATCCAGTGTACCTTTGGAGAAGTAAATGCTGCACCATTCTTCATGGGACTTAGGTTGTCGAATTTCCTCCTTTCTCTTGGATAAATGCCTTATTGGAAAATAGACTCTGAATCCGTATAACTGTCAGCTTTGTCAGTCCTCACTCAAGCAGAAACAAACATACTCACTGTTCTCTCTGGGAACCAAATGTATCCACAGGAATCTGGCTCATAGCACACACTTAGTGGACCTGGAATAAAGGATTCATATTTTGGCTTTAATTGTTTTGATTTCTGGTTTCATTAAAGAAGTAGTTGAAATTAAGTTACCTGCTACATTCTACATCTGCTAAAACTACCCTAACCCTCTCAGGTAGAGCACCTTGCCATTCCTAGTCAGGAACAGCATTGTTGCTCCAGGAGCAGTTCACCGTTTGTGATGTTTGAACTTCTAATAAAGTTTCCTTATGTGTTGCTGGGAGACAGTACAAATATATCCCTGTCTTAAAGTCACCACAGCTCCACCAGGTTTTCTATGGGTTTTTGTAAGCTCTGAGTCATGAATGAATTCAGTGCTTTTTTTTCTGGAGTGTGTTGTTGTAAGAGTGAAGATCACCTGCAACCAAGGACGAGCACTGCTTGCTAAAATCCTTCTACAGCACCAGCATGCATAATGTCCCTTGGAAACTGGTAGGGGCAGTTCCTGCAGCCCCTGGGGTAGGGTAGAATCCTCTCTCCAGAGCCAAATGTTTGAAAATGCAGAATTACTTAAAATCCTGTACGTATAGCAAAACTCATGCAGTCAAGGAAGAGTAGGAGAGTCATGAATTTAACTATATTTAATAAATTCTTGCAAAAGTTATTTGATGCTACTTAGCAAAGGGCTGTGCTGTCCTTCACCTCCCTTCTCTGTGTTAGCAAAGGGTAAAAAAACACTTGGTACTATACAACAACCATGGCGGATTTACATGAAGACAAATTCCTGAGGCTAGGATATTGTGTCTGGTCTGAAAAGCTGTTGTGCATTCTTCCCTCAGACAAAAGCCATGTGGAAAGTCTGCAGAGGACGTGGGTGGAAGAAATGTTTGCTGTTTTCCAAAAGTGGATGAGAGGTTGGAATACAATTGATGTTAGAATGTTGGGATGGTCCTTGATGGTACAGACAAAGCCTGCTTGTGTGGAGTTTTTAACTACTTCATTTTCATTGTCTTAATCATAGTTTTTTTAGAGCTGTGCAGTATTCCTAGGGGTGAAGAGTAGCTTAGTTGGAAATCCACACTGTCAAAATGTTAGTATTTAATTTTCCCATGAGCAGGAAGCTCAGTAGATGGCTACATTCTCAGTATAATTGCCATGCAAGCATTGATTTTCAATAACAGATATATTAAAGTGCATGTTAACAGACAAAAGACTGTAGTTTGGTTGTTGTGAAAAGTAGTCATGTACATCTAGAGCAATTTATTTCCTTTCCTGATCAACTTCTTAAATGGGAATTCATCAGCAATTTGACATTGAGACCACTAGGACCTTTTGTGAAGCAAACCAGCTCTCAGCTGGCAGGGGAGGATAAGGAGGGTGGTTGGGCCCCGAAGCTGTAGCAGTGACTGATGCTGGACTGACGCTGCTACCTTTGAAGTCAGACAGAAAACAGGAGCTGATTCAAAATCATATTTTTGGAACCACCCCCCTTTGTCAGTGATTCCCTAAACACCATCAGAGTGTTGGAAATAAACACCAACTCCTCCACTCTGCTTTCATCAATTGCTAATGTGCTTTGTGAGAACCAGCTAAAGGGTGTTACCGGCTTATGCCTCTGCCAAGGCAGTGAGGTGGAGTAGCATGTGGGAATGAAGCCTTGTTTAATCAGGTTTTATTATTACTTGGATACAATTTTAGCTAAAGCATGTTGGGTCAGGCAGTTCCTGTTTTAATCCTGGTTAGTTTTAAGCTGAAGATTTAAAGATTTACCAAATACCTCTTCAATAACCATTCTTTTTTAACTCTTGTACATTGATCTATCTGCGAATACACGTATAGTAACTGTATGATGCATGTTGGTTTTGTTTTTAAGTATCCAGCTTTAGGTGTCAAATCTCTACAAAATTTTTAAATATGGGAGAAATCAATTCTCAACTTGGATTCATAGTAAAGGTAGTGAGCACATCAGTAACAGAACTTTTCTCTTGCTCATATCATGGGTGTGGTTTAGTTTTACTGTGTATTTTTGGCCAGCCCATTAGATCTAGAAGACAGGAATATCCTTCATGACGTGGTTTACCCTAAGAGACAGTGTTGTTTTCATGCAGAAGAGCACAGATGAGCTCCCTAGGGTAGGGAGGACCAGGTATAACACTGTGCAGCAGCCTGGAAACTTCAGAGTAGTGATAAATTGCTGTAAGGAAGGCCCACACCTACCTGGGAATTCATACAAAACCTATAGCAATGAAATATTGTTCTTTATAGGCAATGGGAAAGTTTAGGCTTTGTGTTTGCAACAGGTGGTGAACAAATAAGCCACAAAATCCTATTTTCCTTTAGCTGCTTCATTCTGTTGTTAAATCATCAAGTTTCTTCCCCAGAATTCTTTTGGGTTCTTGAGTTAGCATCTCTAAATAACAGGCTTGGAGAACTGGCTTTTATTTTTGTTATTTCTTATCT
This sequence comes from Turnix velox, assembly GCA_013400935.1. NCBI lineage: Eukaryota > Metazoa > Chordata > Aves > Charadriiformes > Turnicidae > Turnix > Turnix velox. The sequence goes on from VZTY01032685.1 coordinate 295,535, forward strand.
TAGAGTTGTTAAAAAAAATATATTTAAGGGGAAAAAATATTTTTTCCTGAGGAAGGGCTAATTTATAATTGGGGATAACAAGAAATTCGTGAGTCAGAGCAAAGTGGCTTGAACTTTTTCAGCTGAAAGCTACTTTGAAAGCTTAACGTGGGCTTAACTGAAGTGTGCCTGGACCTATCAAGAAGTTAATAGATGGAGTGTGAGCTATACCCACTTAAAAGGAACGGGTGTGGAAATCAGCACACTCTCTACAAGAAACTCTTAATGATTTCCTTTCAGAGGCTGTGCACACTATCTTAATTATACAGGGCCTACGTAAAGGTACCGTTGGACTGGATCCAACCAAAGCTAAAGCAAACAATATGACAACAAAAAGGACACTTGCGTCATTTGAGTTCAGCGTTTATAAAACAAACAATAACTGGCAAATAAAGAGCTTCTAGCCTATAGTGTGCTCGGAATAGTTATGCCAACATAACTATTCCTTTGGGTGTAATCATTAAAACAAAGAACGCCATAAGTGAAAATATCAGGACAGTCTTTCTTCCTTCGTGATTTTCCTGTGTAAAAGCAAGACTGCCTTTCAGCAAGGAGGTGGTGCTCTGCTGGCTTCAGGAGGTTAGGCACCTCTACATTTCACTTCATCTTATCAAGGTCTTGATAAAATCAAAGATAAGGCTTTATGTGTGATCATCTTTGTGCATGAGTGAATGCTTCCATTGGAAAAAAATATCTGCATCAGAAAGGATGGGTAATAAGCTGGCAGTGAGACTGAGGTGATGGTGCTCTCCCAGAAGAGATGCCATTGTTTTCTGTGAAGGGTAGATTTTGAGATGCTCAGTGATGATGATTAATACAACCATTTATCCTGCATGGTGAGCCTGGCATTAAGACCAAATCTGACTTGTGATACTACTTCTTCTGGATCTGAGAGATCCCAAGCTACTGTTCTGGAGAAGTCAGTTTTAAGGTGTGATGTTGGCTGTTGACACTTATAATGTGTTTTCTCTAATCACCAAGAGGAAAAATGTCCAGATCTTTACAAACTAATTTATAAAAGTGTGCTGATGTGGCTTCAAAGGACATTCAGACTTTTTCCTGCATCTTTGATTGTGTTAGGTGTGTTTCAGGGGTAGGTAACACCATTTGAATAATTTGCAGTGTTGCTACCTAAATGTTATTGCAATGTTACTTAGTGCAATGTTATTGCCAAACTGTCTGATGCTGACAGGGGAATTCAGAGGGTGGTACATAAAGGAACAGGTTGTCCCACTTCCCTTATCAGTTTTGCTTGCCATCCTCTGACCAACTTTGCATTAGCAAATTTGCAGCAATAACAAAAGCCTCAGTGAAGGTATGTCCTAATATTATACTTTAGGTGGTGTGTCCTTTAGTGTCTCTCCTAATTCAACTGACTCTTCTTTTATTTAAACAAAAGTCAGAGTCCTTATCTTTAGCAGGGCAGTTTTTCATATCCACTGCTCTCAATTTTCTATTAGAGGTAATCAAATCATTTCAGTAGCAAATGATTTTATAATTGGAGAGAGAGACTGGCTAACTGCTGGGAAGGCCAAACTAATCCTGGGCTGCATCAAGAGATGTGTGGCCAGCAGGTTAAAGGGGGTGATTTTGCCCCTCTGCTTGGCACTGGTGAGACCCCAGCTGTAGTTCATGTGTCCAGTTCTGGAGCTCTCAACATAAGGACACTGAGCTGTTGGAGCAGGTCCAGAGGAGGGCCACGAAGATGTTCTGAGGGCTGGAGCACCTCCCTTGTGAGGACAGGCTGAAGGAGTTGGGGTTGTTTAGCCTGGGGAAGAGAAGGGACGACCTCATAGTAGCTTCTCAATGCCTGAAGGGGGCCTACAGAAAAGCTAGGGCAGGACTTTTAAAAGGATCCAGGATAGCAGGACTAGGAGGAATGGATGCATATTCGAAGGGGGGAATTTAGGCTAGAGATAAAAAAGAAGTTCTTTACTGTGAGGGTGGTGAGACACTGGAACATGTTGTCCAGAGAGGCTATGGATGCATCCTCCCTCAAATTGTTTAAGGACAGGCTGGATGAGGCACTGAGCAACCTGGTCTAGTGGGAGGTGTCCCTGGCCATGGCAGGGGGTTGGAACTAGATGATCTTTAAGGGCCCTTCCAACCCAACCCATTCTATGATTCTATTAAAGAGCAAGCTCTGGGCATCTAACCAGCCTTGTAGGGAACATGCAGACATTGACTCTTCCCACAGTAGAGCAAAAAAAGGAAAGTTGATTGTTATTTTTGAAGAGATGAGGGTTTTATTGTGCTTTGCAACTTGGATTTCCAGTTAATATTTTAATCAATTAAATGGATGGGGAAAATTGTTGGCAGGGTTCAGGGCTTCAGGGTTCAAGAACTAATTAATTAATGCTCCCAAAGGCAGTATTAGCATAATAGGGGATGAGCAGATAAAACCCTTTGAAATTTTAGCACTAGTAGGCTTGAACTTCCATATAATGGAAGTTTATCTGGTAGTGCAGGTTCTGTTCCCATTTAATTTTTGGGGTTATGTGTACCACTGTAAGTCCCTGTTGCACTCTTTAAAGGATCTAAGTTTAAAGTTAAGGAGAATCCTGTGCACAAAGGGTTTGCCAGCCTGAACCACAGACAGCAGTAAGGCACCCAATTAGTACCAAATCTGAAGCTTTTGTGAGCTGGCCTTCTGCCCAGTAGTAGCTACTTCTGTTGACCATATTGAATGAATTCACATCAAAGAATTGCAGGCCAGGAATGGCTGTTGGTTACTACTGGATCTGACCAGCTTCAGACCAGTCAGCTAGAGAAATATCCTGTACTCCAAACACTGGAGTATCCATTTATAAACACTTTTAAAATTGCATGCAGCAAGATGGAGTTGTTAGACTGGGAAAACCACTTTAGCGTTGATACCATCTGACCATTACCTGTCTATGGAAAAGGCTTGAAATAGCATCGTGACTCATCAAGGAGTTAATGAACTGTGTAAATAAATCTTTCTTTAGAAGCTATTGATTGGTGTGGAAGAGGTCATAAAGTAAAACACACCTTTATGTCTTCAAGCAGTGTTTGTGCATGAAGACTGATCTTCATGCAATTCTTTGCCCATTCTTAAGTGCAGAAGTGGTTTCTTCATGTATACTGGAAAACCCCACTGTTCCTTTTACTCCAGCTTCATTTAAATGGGGCTATAAACTGACTTTTAAAAATATAGAATAAATTTTCTTCTGTTTCCTCCTGCCATATTCTTTTATTGACAGCTGGTTGTAGGTCAAGTGTCAGCTAAAAGGGACTGTAACACCTGGATATCTTCCTGTGAGGAACTTCCTACCCACCCATTCTTCCATCTACCTCCCATGCTCCCTAGCAGGACTGAGCTGATGCTATTCTGAATTGATGTCTCAGCACTGAGTGAAGGAGATTTACATACTTTTGTAATGAGCTGGTCACACACAGAGAGCTGTTTAGTTCCAGATGACAAGCAAGGGATGTGCCCTCTAAGTTTGCACATATGCAGCCTTTGTGATGAGGAATGATTCTCAAACTCATATTATGTGTTGTTAATTTTTCAAAAATCTGAATTTCCTAAGAAAACAGAGGTTACAGTAGCTATTTTTGTGTCCTTTCTGAATTTTCTGAAAATTCTGGAAAATTCCAGCCCAATTCCAGAGGACTCATTACTAAGTTTTCAGGACACTTCATGAAATAGTTGGACAGATAAGTGGCAAAGTCTGCAATGAAATTGCTAACTATCAGACACAGAGAAGTGAGACACACTACAAAATTTCCAGTGTTAGAAGATTTAGTGATAGTAAAAGCATCCAATCACAAAACCTAAATCCATGGGAAAACTGACTGTCTTCATCCAGGAATTATTCTATATACACACAGTTTTATCAATTATCCCAGTGATGATAGAAATAGGACTTCAAATACTAGCAGAGTGCTTCTGAATATGAAGAATAATAAGAAGAAGGATCTTTAAAGTCTCTCTACTGTATTTTTCATGGGTAGTTTCTTTATAGGCCATTTGGATCACACAGCATTTAAAACTTAAGTGGAGGGGTAGTACTTATAAATTAAATTACTGCCTTAAAGTTCAACCGTAAAAGTAGGGCACAGAATCCTGCAGTGTAGGATACAGGCAAATAAACGGACACAGTCCTAATGTCTTGCTACTGTGATGTTCAGAAGAGGAATAAAAGTTGTTAAAGAAAGACAACTTTGAATGAGAGAATTCACAGAAATGGCTTTAAAATTAAAATGAACCACAACCTTAATTTCCTCCATCTGTGAATTTATTTCCTTAGCCTGCTCTCTTGACAAAGATAAACCTTCAATAATTACAACTATCCACTGACATAATTCACTGACATGAAGTAAATTTACATCTGGGAAGATTTAAAGCCACTTTTACTCCCTCTTCTACTCTGTGGTGTTTGTTTTTGTACATTTTTGTATACTTGGCCCCAGTTCCTTCCATCTGATTTGGTGGTGCAGCTGTAATCCACTTCAGCGCAGATATCCGGCTCTTCCTTTAGAAACTTCCCCTAGCTGTGCTATAGCTCTTGTAAATGCCCTGACGGAAGTGGATTTTTTTTTTCTCCCTCCTTCTATTGCAAAAGGTCCTAGAAATATGGGTCAGCCTATAGAAAAAGCAACATTTAGTTTGAAATGAGCCCATAGAGTTGTAGCTTTGCATAAGCTTAAATGCATTTTTTTTCTTACCTTATAGAAACATCATGCATATTGCTCAAGAATAAACAAAATGACTGGCAAGGCCATAGAGGCTGTACTAACATTTTAATTTATTACAGAAAAACTGCCAGGTTATTTTCCATCCTTTCTATTCCATATATTTGAAAGAGAACATCTGCCTGGCAACTGTGATGGTTCTGAATCAAGCATATGATTTCCTTTTCTTTGTGGAGAAAGAAACTTGAACAACAATTTAGATGTGATTATCTCTGGCTTGCAACAATTCACTTCAAATATGTAATTTTAAAAACAGGAGTTCAGAAAAAAATTGTTGTTTCATGACAATTTTTATTATTTATGGCATTTATATTTCATAGAATAGAATAACAGAA